>ML685849.1:8514291-8580567 GCA_007922175.1 Pelusios castaneus | reverse complement strand
TCTCTCTCTCTCTCTCTCTCTCTCTCTCTCTCTCTCTCTCTCTCTCTGGCCCAATAAATATTGTGACAAGGTCAGACTGGAGGGTTTCTGGAGAGGTCTAGAAAGCCAATATATTAGCCCCAGGCTCAGCAAGTCCCTTTTCCCCTTGTAGTTGAGCAGTGGTTACTGAAGGTTAATTAGCACACCTTGAGCTAATTAAGGCCCCACACAGGACTTATTAAAAAGCCTTCCATCTAGAGAAAGGATGTAGCTGGAGTGTGAAAGTGAGGAGAGCTACTGGAGTGTTTGAGAGGCGACAAGGTGTGGTTGGAAGGCAGAGAGATCTAGAGAAGGAGCAGAATGTTGGTCAAGAAGAGTTAAAGATTGGGGGAGGGAAAAACCCTTGCCTGAAGGGAATGAAGAACCTTTCCCAGGCTTAGAGGCCTGAGGGAAACAAACTCACCACTAGAGGGAAGCGCAGGACCCACCATGATAGACGAGGAACTTTATTACCATATATATTTGAAACAACGGGAGGTGCTTCTGAGAAGAATGACAATTTAAACTTTGAAAATCTAAACTCCCTTAATACTACTTGAGTATAGTATTCTACATTATTTTAAAATAGCATTAATATCTCTTAGCAACTGTTTGACCTTTAAGCTATCCCCATTTCTTTCAGACAAATACATATTTTAAAGAAATTATGTGGCAATTTAAATAGTTAAAACTTTACTTTTTAAAGCAACCAACAATCCCTAATTCAACCACAAGCCCACATCTACAACAAAGAGAATATCATGGAGTGGAACTACTTTAAGTTAGGATTTTTAATAATGTTGGGACATTTCTTAACAGCATTATTTAAAGCTTTTTTAAAAAATCTGCCCTCCCACACCTTTGTTCTTTCTGTGCCAGGAAATGTTGTTTCATATTTAATACTATACGTTAAATGTTTCATATGTTTATGACATGAAATACATGTACAATACAGTCAGGGCCCTTTGAATTCTGTTGCACTGAAGAGGAAGCTGCACCCATTTAGCTCCACACAGCAGTCTAAAATTTCTCATGATGAGAAAACTCCTGACCGTGTGCTGTATAAATTGAAGAGTACATCTGAAACTAAACTTTTCTGTCTGAATTTGCATCTTTTTTTATTTAAAGTGGAATCACAGCCTAGGTACAATACGAGAAGTGCAGGTTTCCCCACATTGTCCCTTAAATTTGCTCTAAGGAGGCCATTTCCAGGGGTGGTTAGTAATTCATAGATGATAAGGGGTTCTTCTTGTCTTTGCTGAGACTGTGACAAAAAAGACAGTAGTGAAGTACCAGTTTGCTGGGAACTGGATTGACACAATCTAGTCTTTTAATGAGAGCCACCAAACACACATCAAATGGTAATAACTGCTGACACTAGGCTAATATTCTCCACCATCATGTTTTTTAATATTTGTTTTCTATAGCCATCGTTGCAATGGTTATCTTGGTAAAAAGTGTCATCATTTGTCACATCAGCAGCATGGGAGTGTAGTGTAAGAGAGTATAAATCAGTTTCCATTCTGATTAGTTACTTTTCCCATAAATTAAAAAAAAAAAGAAAAGAAAGAAAACTACTGTTGCAGTATGTAAATAATTAAATGTTAATTGTTAAGACAATATAGAATGAGAGGATCTATGCTAATGAGCTAATTCAGCCTAGGATCAAGAATTACCTTAATTTTTAGCAAAGATGGCTAGCTGTCGGTATCAGACTCGGAAATACATAGTTCAATTACAATTATTTGTAAATATATTGCATCATGTGCAAAATACATGTACGGAGAAACATATCTTCTTATATGAACATTTGGATTACCTGCCTGACCAATATGAGTACAGAATTCCTGTACAATCTGTGAGGCAAAAGTAAGGTAATTCTGATCTGAGTAAATTCTTCATTAGTAATATAGAGTCACTAACTCTCATTCTTTATCCACAAAATCTACTACTGAGTGAAAAATTCCAGGATCCCAGGCTTTTCATAATCCCATGGTCATAGACTGATTCAGGAATTCAGCCCCTAAAGGTAATATGGAAATACATCTGTCCACTTCACGGTTTACTGGTATATGCTTGATAGCAAAAGCAATGTTTCTTTTTTATTTGTTTGTTCCGGTGATAGAAAGGGAAGGGAGCTCTTCAACTGACATATTTTTAATTTCAGAGATTTTAAATTGAAAAATGAAAATCATGTTAGAGTGTCTTATCAAATACTCACCAGTGCAACTGCAACTTGCTTTTTTCATGAGTATTATTGCATTTTCAGTTTGGGTGTTCAGGTGAGAGAAAACTGCCTTTCCTCACTTTTCTCTTTTAACCTTAACTTTTTATATGATATTCAGATATTAAAATACTGATCATCCACCTAATATAAGTAAGTTGCTCTGTGTCAGAGGTGCCCCAGAATGCATTGCCTGTACATGATCCAAGTGAACTCCAGAATAACAAGATTTCATACAGCATTTGGGCATGCAGAAACTGCCTGATCTTTTTGTGTGCTGGAATGGATTTCAGTAAAGATATGAGATTTGTTGGGAGTCAAGAAGTGAAAGATGGTCAAATAGATTTCTTCAGCTTTAAAACGAATTGGTTCAGGCTGATGCTCATTTAGTCTGAAACAGTTTATCCATTCCAGTTCATGAGATGATGCTACAATGGTTAGCTCTATTATTATTTCTACTTTGAGTTCAAAATCCTCATCCATGGTGCAAGATAGCATCTTTTAAGTGTTTCTAAAGCACTGCTGTGCACATGCAGTGCAAATAACACTAATTGCCCTTCCAAATTCCAAGGCATTGTATAATATAATAGGAAAAATATGCTGATGTAAGCTCTATCCTCTTTTCCACACATTTTTTTATATTTATGCTTACTCTAGTTTTATAGTATAAACATTTTTAGGTACACTGTAGTTAACTTTGTTGCTTCAAACACATATCCATCTAATTACCCTGTGGTTACCTGAAATTTAATATTTACATGTTTTTTAATCATGCTCCAACTTGCTTTTAATAGTTAAGAAAAATTAAATATATTTCCGAGACATAAAATAATCAGACTACAAAGACATATTGTCTCCCCAGCAATAGTAGAGATTATTTAATTTATTATCAAATGAATGTAGTCTAAATGGTTTTGGAGTGAGTCCCAGGATTAATTAACAGAAAGAGAAGTCAGGAAGTTAAAAATTAAACATGATTTTTTTTTTGAGATTTTTATATTTCTTGTCATGTCATACACTGGGTGAGGTCCTGGAAGACTAGAGCAGGTCAAACGTAGCACCTATCTTTTAAAAAAGGTGAACAAAGGGAATCCAGGGAATTATAGACCAGTTAGCCTAACTTTGATATCTTGAAAGATACTGGAACAAATTATTAAACAATCAGTTTGTAAGCACCTGGAGGATAAGAGCCAGAAGCAATTTCTTAAGAATAAATCATGCCAAACTAACCTAATTTCCTTCTTTGACAGGGTTGCAGGCCTAGTGGATGTGAAGGAAACAGTACATTTTAATAATGTTTTGACACAATCCCACATGATATTCTTATAAGCAAATTAGAGAGAAATGGTCTAGAATAAATTACTAAAATGTGGGTGCAATACCTGTTGAAAGATCATACTCAGAGTAGTTATGGTTTGCTGTGAAATTGGAAGACTCTGTCTAGTGAGGTCCGTCAGGGGTCAGTTCTGCATTTGATACTACTCAATATTTTTATTAATGGAGTTGATAATGTGGAGTAGAGAGTATGCTTATCAAATCTGCAGATGACACCAAGATGGGTGGGGTGCAAGCACTTTGAAGGACAGGATTGGAATTCAAAATGACCTAGACAAATTGGAGAATTGATCTGAATTCAGCAAGATGAAATTCAATAAAGACAAGTGTTAAGTACTGTATGTCAGAAGGAAAACTTGGATACACAACCTCAAAATGGGAAATAATTGGCTAGGTGGTAATACTGCTGAAAAAGATCTAGGGGCTGTAGAGAAATCAGAGATTGGATGTGTGTCAACAATGTGATGCAGCTGTGAAAAAAAGCTCACATAATTCTGAGATGTAATAAAAGGACATGCTAGGTTCCATTCTACTCAGCACTGAGTACTGTGTCCAGCTCTGCATACCACAAATTGGTAAGTCCAGAGGACAACAACAAAAATGATCAAATATTTAGTAAACCTGACCAATGATGAAAGATTAAAAAATTGGGCTTGGAGTTGGGGGTATTAATAACAACCTTCAAATATGTTAAGTGTATTTTAAATAGGACTCTGATTAATTGTTCTCTATGTCCAAGTATGAGAAGACATAAAGGGCATAATCTGCACCAAGGGAGCTTTAGGTTAGATATTAAGAAATACTTTCTAACTATAAAGGTTGTTAAGATCTGGGATAAAATTCCAAGGGAGATTGTGGAATCCCTATCACTGAAAGTTTCTAAAAACAGGTTGTCAAACACCTTGTCAGGGATGGTCTGGGTTAATGTGGTCCTGCAGCACAGGATTCTGGACTGGATGACTTCTCAAGGTCAGAGCCATCCCTATGGGGGAGCGGGGCTCAGGGCCAGTCGGCCTAGGCGGGGCCCCAACCCCTCATGCTGGTGGGGATTGTGGGGGCAAGGGGCAGCCTGCTCTGCCCCCCCCGGGGAGCCAGCCCCAGAAGCCATGGCCAGCCAGGCGGGGGGGGAGGGCGCTGGCTGGGGGCCGGGAAGCTGAGGCCACCTGCTGGGCGGTGGGGAGCCGTGGCCCCGGCCCCGGGTGACAGGGAGCTGAGGCCGTGGCCTGAGGAGGCGGAGAGTTGAGGCTGCAGTCCAGGGTGGCGGAGAGCCATCCCAGCCACAGCCAGGACCTCAGGTGGCCGTGGTCGGCCCAGAGGCCAGGACCCACGTACCTGCCCCGCCTGCTCTGCCCTGGGGGTGGGGAGCAGGGTCAGCCTAGGGGCCAGGGGAATTGCTCCTGGCCCGCCCTGCACCCTTCCCAAAGGCAGCGGGGAGCAGGGGGAAGTGTGGTCTTGGGGGGGCTGTGGCATATGCCCCACACTGCCTCGCTGGGAGCGGGACAGCGCGGGGCCCACATTACTGCGGGGCCCGGGGTGATCGCCCTGTTCGCCCCCCCCCAAAGACAGCCCTGTTCAAGATCCCCATCCAGCTGTCTGTTTTTATGATTCCATGAGCTTAAGCTAAATGTATGCATCCTGTAGGTTTTATTTTAAGATGTCTTAAGTTACTCTGATTATATTTTATATATAAATTTCTCAAAACAACCATCTTTGCTGCAAATATTTCACAAATATTAACTGAATCAGATCTTGGAAAAGTGCCAGTATGGCAGCCCTAGAAACAACATGACCTCTATCCTCAAGTACAGCAAAGATAATAATAGTACAAGATTCCCATATTGTGCTTCAAATTAGAATTCGATAGATCCATCCCTACAAATGAAATAGTTCAAACTTTACACCTTTACAATTTTGGACATCTCTGCTGAAACTACCTAAAAGGTCCCAATTATTGTGATGGTTTTTACTATGTCAACTCTTGAACCAATTTTTTTCAAATGTGGCTGTCAAAAGCTATGCACCAAAAATATACGTAGGCTACCAGATAAGTGATCAGGGGTTCAAAAGTGCTGTGGACACACTGCTCCAGTTAAAGTCAGTGGGAGCTGCATGAGTAAGTGCCTCTGAGTTTTTCTTGAAGCGCCAAATTTTCAACAATACTCTGACTTATGCATGTGCAAAATTCACATTTGTGCATACAAAAGGGGATTTGCACATGCAAAGGTGAAAAATATGGTGCTATTTCTTGCAGAGATTGAAAGCCTCCTTGAAAGTTGGGATTAGATATCTCATTTATCAGGCAAAATTGGACAATCAACTATCTGCACCATTTGTAAATATTTTATGGTATGTGACAAACAACCAGGAAGGGACATGGGGATTTATTTTTGTCACTAAAATCAGTCTTCATGTATTAAATCATTTTTACTCACCCATCAACTTGAAGAACACAAAAGTGATAGGAATGTGTGAGTAGTAAATGGAAGCATTTCTTTAGAGGAATACTTTTGGAAAAAACCACAACCTTGCTAGTGGAACATGTAACACTCATTCTGCTTTTTAAAAAAATGTTTTCAGTTTCCTGCATGTGATTCCATTGTTATGTCACGTCTGTCACTGTGCTCCCTCTCCAATGTGGTTCACTGATGTTCTCTCTCTGTATTTCATTGTTTGTTGTAGGGAATTTATTTCAGTGTTCATGCTGCTGTCTGTTTTCTAGCAGTGTATGTTCTCTTTCAAGAAATTCCTTTCCTTGCAGTAGATGGATTTGCAAGTCTTCCTGCTTTAAGTAGGCTCTGCTTTTGTTTGATGGTTGACATTGTTTTTTCCTGAGTCAACTTTCTCTTCAATCTGCCTCAGAAATATGAGAGTACAATTTATATTTGAATGTATAAATAAATGCAATATTCCATACATGGACTACACCTAAATTCTTAGGAAAGATGCATTCTATACAGTAGCTTTTCCATAATATATTTTTTTTAATATTCTTTAATTTTACACATTAGGACTTTTGTGAAATGTATAACCACTGAATTGCTATCTACCACTTGTGGGGCCTAACTAATGGGGGGAAGGGCCTCTGTGGATTTTTAACTGTGGCCCACATGATTTTGGAGCTACATTAAAGATTAAACCTTCCTTGTTAACATATCTGCTGCCATTATTACAGAGTATGGGCATAACCAGCCACTGATTTCTTGCTGGAACCCTGAAAGGAGAGGATGGGCCTGGCCGAGGGCAGCTTTTGGTCACATGACTGGAAGCTCCTTCCCCCAAGGGAGGGGGAAAGGCATCCCGCTGGCAGCAAGTGGGGCAAAGGCTACTTGCAGCTGAGGTTGTGGGGCCCGGCAGCCATGGCCGTGAGCAGGGCTGAGACGCTGGTGCTGGTGCCTCTGCTCCATTCGCAGCAGTGGCTGCTGGCTGATGGGTGGCCCCACAGCCGCAACGGAGAAATTCGTGCTGCTGCCAGACACAAAGGGTGGGCCTGTTGGCAATGTGGGTGGGCCCTGGTCCATCCTTGGCTGCGCTTCTGTTACAGAGTCCCTATTCCTAGACTAGCTGCCAAAGAAAAGGCAGGAAATGGCATCAGGCCTCTTCGTGGGGTCTGTGAATGTGGGGCACCTCTGAAGTAATTTATTTGTAGGAAATCTCATCCAGATTGTTGCTATTTTCACCCATCAGAAAAAGTTGTAAAATTAGCCAAATAAATCTCCTCTCACCTAAAAGTGAAGTAAGTCAGAAATAGCTGAACACAATGAAGCTGCTTTAATAGAACAAATGTGAGGGGGAAATCTTGCATAAGTTAAAATCTCATTGAGATTGATAGGTGTATATTTGCTTTTTTAACATAACTGTAAGTATAATTCCCACTAAAGATACAAGGGTGTGTGTGTGTGTGTGTGTGTGTGTGTGTGTGTGTGTGTGTGTGTGTGTGTGTGAGCTAACCCTGGGAGAAACCTGGGGAGAGGTTTTTGAGTCAGGGTTGCAGGTTATGTTTCCTACTTTTCAATTCCTTCTGCATTCAAAGGTATGGGACTTTGTATATCCTTTGTAAATAAACAAAAACTACATCAGAGAAATACCAAAACTATTGGCAATTTCTCTTCTCAAATGGAGCAACATACAAGATCCTGAATTTTTGGGTAAGCACTTGGATCAAAAGGGGCAACACTATTATCAAAAATTTAAATTTCTTAATCAATGATATTTTACTATGCATTTTAGTTTTAAACTACAATTACCTTTTGTGTTTTAATTTGCTTGTAAAATGAGGACTTGATATTTAAGCAATAGAGCCTCAGCTGATGGTAATGGACAGAGCTTCAGTGAAGGCAATGACACAGCATCTCATTATCTGCCCTACCTGTATATCTCTACAGTTTTTGTGCATGCAAAATGAAAATTTAGCTTACAAAAATCATAACTGCATGAGATGAAATAATACTGCTTTCTTTCCTCCCAGAGATAGCACAAAATTCTGAGAAATTACAAATTTACAGTAAAGTACACTTGCACTGCCATTGGGAAATAGGGTCATCTTGAATGCATGCATTTTTTTCCAAATTGTATTATGGTGGGAAAGTAAAGTCTTATTCTTTAAAAGTTTTCCCCTAAATTGGTCAAAACAACATAAAAAGAGCTTTTCACCATTTTTTTTTACACTGAAAATGTAGCAAAATTTGATCAGTAGAAAACGCAAACATGTTACTGTATTTTTACAAATCTATTCAGAAGCTAGAGTGGCCTTTTGCACTTGTTCACTCTGAGACGTTTGGTCATGCGGTATCATTGCTTACCAGTGTCAGAGAAAACATTAGATGTGATTAGCTGCAGGTATGCATGCCAGATGATATCCAAGTAAAGTCCTTTTTGTATTTCATCTTATAATTGTATTTGCAAGTTAATGTTTGAAGTGTCAGTCTTTGTAAAATTAGCTCATCTTGTTATGATTTAGAGCTTTGATGTGAGTGAAAGGCTTCAATTGCAATGCATAGTCACATCTGAGAGTAAACTGCATAGACAAAGAGACTTACAAGACTAGTAAATCAAATACTCTGAACTGTCTATGTGGATTATGAGGGACTATTTGCATAACTTTGAAGTATTTATACTGATGAAATTACAATAATTAAAATCATTGCTGTGTCAATTGCTAGATGCCACAAGGCATAGCAATTACTAGCATGCAAATCAGACTTTGTGTAAGCATTTTAAAGAATAATTACCTTATTTGATTCAGATGTGCCTGAAAGGCATTAAGAATCATTTGAGCTATTTTGCCTTCAACAGTTTTAAGTCTGAAGATAATATTATTGTTGTTGTTGTTGTTACTGGTGATAATATTTTTGCGTGAGTACTCACTCCTTGGTTGGGTTTGGTGTTTAAACTGCACATTACTGGTAAAAGCTAAATAAAGTTAGGAAGGATTTACTTTATATTAGTTTGTTCTGAATCTCTTCACCTAACCCAGTATTTCATATAAGACCCAACAAAAGCACACTGGTCCTTTGTGTTACAACTTGTCAATTTTATTTAGGGGAGTGGTGTGTAAATTTGCTTCCGGAAGCACAGAAACATATTTATTTATTTTTTTGTTTTACAGTTATAAAAGCCTTTGAAATTTAAAATACATAATCCAAATAAATATAGATTATAGAGGTCTGCTCATCCCCACCACTGCAGATAAATATTCACCAGTAAATGTAGTGAAGAAAATAAAATAAACCCAAGCACATCCAATCCTCATATAGTTTCTCCTTCAAAAGCTAGGATGTGGGGAAAAGATGAGCTTTGCAATTAACAAAATTGAAAGGATAATAAATGTGGGTGCTGAGGGAATGCTGGTAGGGAGTGCATTTGAAACTGTCTCCTCCTGAGAGAACACAGAGAACCTTGTGCTTGTTTTGTTTGAGAAAAACTGATACCATGCTCAGCACTATAATATCTACAGTATTCACCAGAGCTCTAGCCTGAGCATCACCACAGTTGCTGTAATGCCACTTTGCAAGGGCGGCGACTGCTGAATTAACGCTTTAGGGTTTTGTAGATTAATACCAGTACCTTGAATTCAGCATGGAAGGTGTATTGGCAGTCGGTGAATATCACAGGGCACAGGTATAATGTGTGGCTGATGTGATACTCTTCTTAACAAGCAAGCCCCCACCACATTTGATACTAACTTCACTTTCCAAGTGATCTCAAAGTGTAACCCCATGTAGAGCACATTACAGATCCAGAATTATAAACTTCTATAATATGCTATTAAAATCATATAATAGCCAAAGATTGGACACACATTCACACCTACATACATGGGATATGCCTATATGAAGGGTGAAGGTGGGATATCATGAATTTACCACTTGTATCCTGAATCTTTTGAGTGGAATGCGTGAAACCATAATTCATAAAAGTGAAATGTATTCTGCATGAGAAACCCCTGTGCACATACAGAAATAACATACATGATCTTTAAAATTGCTATCCTTTTTCTTCCCAGGCCATTAATGTAAAAATAATTAAAAAGTACAACCCACAGATTAACAATTGTCATTTTAGCTATTGTGTATTATATTATTACATCAAAGAGTCAAACAATATAGCACTTCCTAAAGAATCCCTTTGCTTTTCTGTGTGATAGTTTTGTTTGCCTCACCGCCCCCCCCCCCCCCCCCCCCCCCCCGGATGTTTCAATCATACTCTTCAACCATTCGTTGCTTATAGAGTAACTGCACTGTGGTGAGATGAAAAGGAGAAGGGGACAGAAAAGGGAAAGGTACCCAATGCCAGTACCTTGTGAAATTTTCACAGGCAGCACCCTGAGAGATCACATTCTTTAGTCACAGTTAAAAAGTAGGACCAATTCCTATCAAATTCTGAGGTTCCTGATCATCACTGTAAGGATTTAAATCACAGGTCCAGGTTTGCTAGCAGATGTATCCTCTGTTCTGGGAATCATGCAGGCTAGGATTCCATGGGGCATGCCTAAGAGATGTGTTACTTTTCACACTTAACTCTGGGTCTCAAAAGCAGCACTGTGCCAGAGTGTATAAACTAAGGGATTGGTCATACCTCTTCCTGGTAGTTCATTCTCCTTTTGCATTGTGGAACTCTAGTCTGCACATCAGCCAGCCTCTTTCCTAGTGTTCTCTCGAGAGGAAGAAATCGTGCCTTAATGTTTGTTCTCAGGGAAAGAGTGCCATATAATCTTTCCCTCTCCCAACACAAAAACCTATGATCTAGCCTGTAATGTTCAGACTAATATAAACAAATGTTATACTAAGGATATTACACAGTGTAATTATATACATTAACCCCTGACAGACTTTAGAAAGAAATTCAAAATGCATTATGTTGTAAATTTGTAATCAGTTTTAAAGGGACACTGTTCAATTTTGTATCATATCTTAATTCCTTATATAACTAACTTTGTTACAGTAACAGCTTAAAATCCTAAAGCTGAAATTTGGTTTCAAATCAAATTCATCTTTGGCTTCTCTGTGGCTTGCAGCTTGTTCTGAATGCAGCAGCACGTTTGCTCACTAGCTTGCTGTGCTGTGATCATATTACAGCTGCCCTGCATTCTTTACATTGACTGACTATAAAGTGGTGGATTCATTTTAAGAAGTCACTGTTGATTTTTAAAGCACTTAGCAGTGCAGGTCCTGACTGGATTTGAGGTCCTTTCCTTGGGCCTCTGTTTGATGGGTATCTGTGTTCAAACACTGCCCCTGTTTAATGATCCTGACATTGTCTGATCTAAGTTGATACTCATACCTTCGCTGTGGGGAACCATGGCTGTAAAGCTCAATTTCTTCTGAAAATTATTTCATTTAATCTTCCTTCTTATTTTTTTTTAAAGATCTGTCATTTGTTTATTCTAAAGTGATCTGATTTTATTTTTTCCTACATCACTTTTACCACCTTTTAAAATCCATCATTATCTGTTTTTAATTTGTGATGTTGTAGCCAGAATACTAGAGAAAAAGGTGAGTTAAGCAATATATTTTCTTGGACCAGCTTCTGTTGGTCAGAGAGACAAGTAACTTTCCTAGACCTGGAGAACCCATAGAGAAAGGGTGAAGTCCTAGAAGATAGTTACTATGTTTGTCCTTTTCATATATTTAAAAATAAGAACAAATAGGACCCTGGGAATTATACAATAGTCAGCCTAACTTCAATACCTAGAAAGTTACAGGAACAAATTATTAAACAATCAATTTGTGAGCACTTAGAAGATAATAGAGTGATAAGTAGCAGCCAATATGGATTTGTTAAAAACAAATCATGCCAAACCAACCTAATTTTCTTCTTTTATACCTGCATAGGCAGTGGGGAAGTAGTAGACATGATTTATGTTTATTTTAGCAAAGCTGTTGACATCGTCTTACATGACATTCTCATAAACTTGGGAAGTGTGGATGAAATTACTATAAAGTGGTCGCACAACTGATTGAAAAACCATACTGAAAGTATGTAGTTATTAATGGTTTGCTGTCAAACTGGGAGGATGTAACTAGTGGGGTCCCACAAGAGCCTGTTCTGGTCTGGAACTATTCAATATTTCCATTAATGACTTGGGTGAAGAAGTGGAGATAGTATGCTTATAAAATTTGTGGATGATACCAATATGAGAGGGGTATAAGCACTTCGTAGGCCAGGATTAGAATTCAAAATGATGTTAAATTAGACAATGGTCTGAATTCAACAAGATGAAATTCAATAAAGTGCAAAATACTACACGTAGGAAGGAAAAATCAAGTGCACTGGAGATAATTGTCCCATTCTACTCAGCACTGGTGAGGCTTCAGCTAGTGTGCTCTGTTCAGTTCTGAGTGCCATACTTTAAGAAGGGCATGGACAAACTGAAGAAAGTCCACAGGATAGCACTACAAATGGTTTAGGAAAACCTGATTTAAGAGGAAAGGTCAAAAGAATTTGGCATGTTTAGTCTTTAGAAAAGAAAGCTGAAAGTCTGTGTTTGGAGGGGAACGGGGGACCTTATAACAGTCTTCAGATGTGTTAAGAGCTATCATAAAGTAAATCGTGATTAATTGTTCTCTGGCAGTAGTTTTGGGGGTCCACAAATGAGAAAAGGTTGAATTTATTGCTTTTTATCCACTGAAGGTAGGACAAGCAGAAATGGGCTTAATCTACTGCCAGATTTAGATTAGATATCAGGGAAATCTTTGCAACTTTAAGTATATTTAAGTACTAGATTAGGTTACCAATGGAGATCTTGGAATCCCAATCATTGGAAGTTTTTAAAAACAGTTTTGATGAACGCCTGTCAGGGACAGACTGGGAATACTTGGTCCTCAGCAATAGGGGGTTGACTAAATGACCTCTTGAGTTTCCTTCCAGCCTTATAATTGTATGGTTCTATGATCCATTGACTATTTAATAGTGGCCATTATATATCCCAGCCACTTAATGAGTCCCCAGATTCCAATTGTCTCTTTAGTTCAGAGATATTCCTATTTCCCCTCCTCATCATGTCTCTTGGAATCTTTGAAACTTTAAATCTTGGTTTGTACCTCCACCACTTACATTTCCCATAAGCATGGAAATTATACTCTCACAAGTTTCTATAGCTTAGTTTATGTCCTGGCTTTGTGCTCAATGGAAGCTGTTGGATGGGGTCTTGAGAAATTTAGAAAATCTCATCACTTCAGTTAGGTGCCCAAGCGGAAAAGCCCAGCTCTTTTGCAAATCCAGCCACTTATGGAGGTGCCTCAATAGGAGATGCAGGATACTGAGCTCTTTTGAACATCTGGCTGTTAATAATGACTATCCAAACAATGCTAAATTAGAGAAAATACAGGAAAATCTCAAATTGTTTAAATATTTTTATCACTGTAACTAGAATAAAGAACTCCAACATTCTTTGTTCCATATGTTGTTCCTAACAAAAATAATTTGTGGCATTCATTGTTAAAACTTTCTGGCATCATTAATGTGAACCTTTTTAAAAGGTTGGTAATTTTTTATAGATCCATAGATTTTAGCAGCAGAAGAAGCTGTAAAAAATAATCTAGTCTGACCTCCTGTATAACACAGGTCAAGGTATTGATATTACACTAATGTTAAAATAGACATTAGTACCTTAGTTTAATTATTTATGATGTGCTTATATATGCTCCTAAAATTACTGAGAAATCTTCTCTGGTACCAAACCAAAAATGATAAACCAAACCAAAAATGCTACAAGAGTCACTATGGCTCCAATCCTCCAGATATCTGGGTTGTATACAAATGATGTGGTATCTTTATTTTCATGTATGATTAATATGCCTCGACAGCTCTGGGTCTTGCACACACTTGCACAAGTGCTTGACTTTATATATGTTAAGTAGAGTATAAAACAATTCTCATTTCAAGTGGAGCACACATTTTAGTGTTCCTGAAATCTGGACACCCCAAAACTAAAACCAAATGCATGTATCCGACAAACTAGCAAGCTTCATTGATGTAGCTACATTAAATCTTTCATTTTTTCTTCTACTGGCAACAGAAAGCTATGAAGCAGATTATGAAATCTGGATTAGTATAGCATTAACCAATCAAATTGTGAAACATACTTTCAAAGTGTATACAACTCCAGTTCCCCAGAGCTTCATCTAGGTTTCATAATGTTTGTGGCTGCTGTATCCCTCTAATTTGGAGAGATTTAAAAATCACATTTTTTTTCTAAAATTAAAACTGTGTGTGCATAAACTTTGCTATGGAGAGATCATTGGAAATGGAATCCCACAATTCGTGCTGAAAATTAGTTACTGTTAGTTCCTAAAGATTATATGTTGTGCATAATCTCCAGTACAGTCACCTGGGCTGGTTTTTGGAACTCTGAAATGGATTCTTTGATTCTTGGAAGGACCTTTCCCCACTGTCACCATCAATATATTCTGAGACCTTAATCTTCCCTGAATCACCATTGCTGAATTTGGCCTTGTTTTGGTAGGGGAAAAGAGGGGAAGTACCTTTTAAGGAACTACTCATAGTAGCATTTTCAGATTTATTGGGCCAAGATGAGGCAAGTAAAGGCAGCCTAAACTAGACTTCTAAAGGGGCTGTGACATCATAGCCACAATTACTTCTGTGTTGATGTAGTTCTTTTCTACCTACCTTGCCAGAATAATTTGTTTATTGTACTTTCCCTGACTTAAGCTATATATTTATTTGGCATATGTAATACGGTCAAGCCTAGCCACAGAATTCTTATCCATGATATTCAAGGCCTAAAGACCTTCAAGAAGTTGTCATTTTGCAGTTCTCAACAGCATATGTCATAGGTTGTGGCTGCTCACATTGACATAATGGACTGTCTCTAAAACACCACCAAAATTTCGTTGTAGCACAAAGTCCATGTCCAGTAGGAAACTGGGTCAGAAGACTCCATTTCCTTCATGGTAAATTAAACCTGGGTTGATATTGAGAAGGGTCTATGATAACTATAAGAATACACAGTAGAGAATCATCCTTACATATTTGGAGCTTTTCTAAAGAGTCAGCAGCTCGTTCTGTTCTGATGATAAAGATATGTTGTCATCATTCTGAAGGAATCTAAAGAACATTGGAGGATAAAGGGAGAGCATTTATAAAAATGCTATAACTTTGCTAAAAAGTTCATTACAGGGAGCACTGACTCATACTTTTGACCTTTATAAATTAAGAAAAGATACACAGGAAACTTCTGCAAGATCAGGGTGCAAATAATAATAGTCATACTAGTTCTCATTACATTTAAATGGAAAAGCAACACAAGCCCAGCAGTTTCACCACTGAATTTCTGAAGGTTCCTGAAGTTCACACAGTTGATTATTGTAGCTGGCCTCGCCACAAATACATTTAGTTTCAAAGATGGGTAAAACTGGCTCTACTCCCTTATGCAGTGTACATAGTAGTTGGGAGTGAATGCTTTTCTTGGAAAATTGTGTGTGTTGGCTGACCGCTTTTAAAAATATGTGGATCAGAAGGATTACACCTCTTAATTAGAACTTTAATCCTTCAGGCTAAAAAACTTGCATTCCTTCTGACTGTGCTAGATTTTAAGCTTTATATCCAGGAAGCATATGAAAATTAAGAGACAAAAGGAAAGGAGATGGTGAACACAAATTGAGATAAATACAGGATCTTATACTGTGACTAGAAATACTAATACTAGTCATGTATCATATGGGAAAACTGAAAACTGACAGGTATATCATATAGTATGAGGCTGTGTTTGCTCATTTACTAGATCTACGGCATAGAGTATTGGCTTGAGGTGATCACCTATCCTGAAACCCAAAAAACAAATCTGAATTAACAATGAGGCTGCAGCTCATAAAATTAAGAAAATATTTCCCCAGACATTACCAGTTCATGAATGAAAATGGCTATTGGCATTGTCCATCTTTCCTGTACTGTGAGGGGAAAATTCCCTTGTACTCTGTGTACAATTCCTTTTTAAGTGCCGTAGCAATGTAATTTTCCATGTTTGATAAGCAAAATCTGACCAGAAATTAGGGTGATTTTTTTTTAAACCAAAAAGATGTACTTCTAAGGGAGGCAAATATATCTCCTTTCATATAGCGGCATTAAAAAAACCTAAAGTCTCTCCTTTCTGATAACAATAAAATAGCTCCGAATAATAATGTGTTCTGAAAAGATGATGTCCAGGATGATTCATCTGGGAATACCTATTGCCCCTACCTGCTCATATGTATTATTTTAATGTAATATTTCTATTATATATTTTAAATTAAATAAATGTTAAGTATATTGTCTTAGATGCTGTCCAGCCATAGTTTCTGCCCTGAAGAGTTTCCAGTCGAAGAAGTTATGTAATATATGAATCAAATATATACAATTTGGAAATACAAATTTGCAATTGATCTGGACAGTACATTCAGCCCATTGCCAGCAGGACCATTCCAGTGATTGTCTAAGCTTTCAGCATACCAGAAAAACCAGTGAGCTTATATAAAGGAAACTATGGGTGAGTCAGTTGAAAAGTACTTCGTACTTGTAAACACTGGCAGCCCCAGGCTTAGAAGACACCATAAGTACCTCTAGGAGGAGTGAAGGAGAGTCATTCTGGAATTTACTGTGCGTGATAAACTTGCCAATAGCAATGAGGAGCATGGTGTGTGTTGCCTGAACATCTACATAGGGCATAACTATTACCAAGCAGGAGGAAAGTGGGAGAGCTGAAGTAAGACGGTTTCATTTTCCCAACAGACAATATGATCTTAGAAATGGTATAAAGAAAGAAATGACAAAAGAGGGGGACAGCTTTGAGGTGCAGAGCAAGAAGGCCAGAATTGAAAATGACCCACTGTATAGGCTTGAGCTAATCAGGAGGTTGTTGGTTGACTGTGAGACAGTGATTGGAGGAAATGAAGAGGGTTTAGGAGGAAAGATCAGGAGCTAAATTTTGGTTACATTAATTTTGTTGATAGTGAGACATCTAAGAATAAGTTTGAGAGGACAGGCATAGATGAGGGCGTTGATTGAGGCAAAGAGGTATTTCTTAGAAACTATCACGCAGATAGATGTTAGTTAAAGCTCTATGGGTGCGTCTTCACTTATAAATTAAGTCGATTTAAGCTTGTTTAAATCGACTTAATTTAATCTGCGTCTACACTACAATTTCCTTAAATGGACTTAAGCTGCTGCTTAAGCCCATTTAAGGAAATTTAAAGTCAACTTTATTAAACCTGGTTTAAAGTAGACTTTACTGGCTAAATCGAGTTTATAAAGTTGATTTAGCCAGTGTGGAAGCAGATTAGTCCTAAATTGACTTAAAGTTGACTTAAGGGCTCCAGGACTCCCCCACTGCCCTCCCTGCCAGGGTTGCTGGCACAGCCAGAGCCTGGCGTGCCCCCCCACAAGGCAGGACACAGCCCTTCCCACCCCGCTCCTATGCCCTGCCAGTGTCCCTGTCCTGCTCAGCCCCCATTGTACCCAGGTACAATGGAGCAAATGCTGAGCCGTGGCACTTGGCAAGGGGTGCCCCCCTGCCACCATGGACCAGTCCCATGTCCACCTAGCCCCTAGAAGTTGACTTAGGCATCCAGTGTGGATGCTCTAAATCGATTTGGCAAGGTCCCCTTGAACTAGACTTAATTTTTGAGTGTGGACATGCTAAGTTGACTTAACAAAGTCAACCTAAAGTCAACTTTAAGTTGACTTAGCAAAGTCGATTTATTTGGCCAAGTGTAGACATAGCCTATGAGTGGATTATATCACATAGAGAGAATAGAGGAGGAAGAGATAGGGGGCAAAAAGACTGAGCCCTTTGGAACCTCCACATTCAGTGAGTTTAGTTGTGAAGAAAGTGAGATGCAGTTGTATTTAAGGGTGATTTTTTTCAAATATAGAGGAGACCATGGCATGCTTGTATTCTGAGCCTAAGAAACATAGAGAAGGAGGCTCCTGGTGCATGCTATGTGCAGATTTTGTCATTGTATGTTGTGAGGAAAAAGTCTAGAAGTAGATCTTGATCAATAGAGAAATGCATTGGAGAGCCATGAGCTCAAAACAAGTAGAGGGAAAACAAAGTATGTGGTTTGCAATTTTAATAGCACAAACTGAAGAATTATCATCAAAACTAGATGACCAGGCAATACTGAAAATACAAACTTCCAGAATCTAGGAAAATGGGGAAGTGAAGCATGTAATTAGAGCTAGGATAACAAATGCCTGGCTCAATGGGAAAAAGAGAGATCGTGTAGTCTGTGATAGGGAAATACCAGAGAGATTAAAAGAAAAAGTCTGTAAAAAGGCGGTACATTAAAATTGTATGGATGACACTGATTACTGGGCAACAGGGAGAACACGTGAGCAAATGCCCTGTTTCACAGAAATGTGAATGTTGAGATTGATGAGTGGCATAAGCTAGAATGATTGTGAGGAATGTTAGAAACTTGCTCAAAGTAACATCCATTGGAAGGAAAAAAAAAGAGTGAGTTACTGGCCCAGATGGTTTGATCATGTAAAGCACAGTCCTGACAACTGTGGTGTGAAGAATCCAACAGATAAAGACTGAAGGAAAAAGACAGAGGTCAACCCAAGAAGTTGTGGAAAGTCAAAAAGAAAAACATGTTAGCATGTGATGGGATAAAGGATATAGCTTTGAACAGAGCACATTGAAGGGAAAGGACTCAGAGAGTGAACTCTATTTGATGAGATTAATACAAGAAGAATACTTCTAGAAGACAATGAAAAGTTGAGGAAGAGGGTAAGGGCATGAATGGAGGAAGGTAAGTTAGCAGCCTTTGCTTGCCTTTTTTAAAGTGTAAAATCTAAACAAGGAGGTTGTACTTTCTATATGTTTTATGGTGCCTCACTCATTAGGGGTGCTATTGTAATATAAATAATAATCATCACTATTGCCTATTCTCTGTAACTCTGTAACTCTGATTTTAAAATACAAATATAAAAAGTATAATTATACATTTTTAAAAATTTTAATTGTTGTGAAAAGGAGAAAGTCAAAACATTCTGAACTGTAGTTCAAGAGGTAGTATTGTCAAAGGGTCATATTTTCCCATTAGGTACATTTGCCAGGTTTCTCCCATGAAAGCTCATATGACAAATAAATTTGTCACTGTTTAAAAGTGCCACAAGACTCCTTTTTGTTTTATTGATTTCAGCGTGCACCAGAGAGCACAATTTAACTCCAAGCATGGGTGATTAGTCATCCTATTTAGACAGCTAAATAAAAAGTCTTGATCTCTACCCTCCCCAATGTTCTGAGTACCCAGAACTTCTATTTGATTTCCCTAGGAATTATTGAGTCTCAACATTTCTGGAAATCCAGATCACCTTCAGGTCCCTAAATGTGGTATTGAGGGCTAATTTCAGGTACCCATTTTAGTGGGTTACACCTACTTGTTCCACAATAGAACAGAAGGCTTTTTTCCCCTGTATTACTCAGATGAGACTTTCCCTCTGCTGGATGCCTTAAGAACTGCTTTCTGTCCTCAGAAGATGGTGGCTCAAAAGAAAACTTTAATTACCATGACAACAGAGTCTTGTGGCACTTTTAAAGACTAACAGATTTATTAATCGCATGAGCTTTCGTGGGAGAAAATCCCACTTCGTCAGACGCTTTGAAGATAGGAAAGTTACAGAATGGGAGGAAATTAAATGCAGGGGAGTGTAAATCTGTTAGTCTTTAAAAGTGCCACAAGACTCTGTTGTCTTTCTACAATAGACTAACACGGCTACCCCTTTGGAATTTAATTACCATGCAAATGGTAGCATTATTAGAATTAAAGTTACAACATCCAGTAAAAATATTATCAAGAACATTTTGCTATATATTATAAATTTTGTCTAGACCAGTGGGTGCCTTCCATTGGTAGAATTTTAAATTACAGGCGAGGAAACTAATTATTTTTCTTATATACAGGCACCCACTAATCTTGATATTACTCATGGAAGGAGAAAACAGGAAAAGAAGCTAATTCCTAGTAAGGGAAGAAGTATCAAATAGAGGTAAAATGAATCCTTCCAGGAGTAATGAAAATTGAATTTACTCACTTCCTTTTTGTAATTTTAATTTTATTTGCTTGCTTTATTTAGATTGAGGGCAGTCAGGATGACCATAGGCTGTATCAGCAAAGAAGAGAATTTCATTCTTAATGATCTTAGTGAAAGAATTATAAATCTGATTTAACAAAGCTTTGTTCTCCTTGACTGAGTATTTTGATGAGCTGGTTGCAAGTTCAGGTGCCCCTTGAGCACCTGAAGAAAGATTTAGTGGCATTTAATTTTCTCCCCTGGTCTGATGCAATTGGACTACATTTCACATCTAAAGTATGCAGCTGTTTTTGTTACGAGAGAGCTTTGTCTTTTCACATCAGTAGTTAATAGTAAAAATGCCAGTAGATGCCACTTAGGAATGTGTAGTGTAATTCCTGGGTTCTGAAGAACCAATACAATTGCTGTTATGCATTGCAAAATGGCTTCCTTTATCCATTGTTTGACATTTTTCTAATGAATGTTTTATTTTGGGCAAAAATATCTAATATCCAAGGGAAATCAAAGGCCAAGCCTAAAGTTAAAGAGGGCAGAAAGGACAAGAATAAAATCAAAGGAAAAAGAGAAAGAATTGGTTGGTAGAAAGCCCACTGATTATGAGAAAAAATAATTCTCTGCATAGTCCCACATGTTTGGGTAGCCTAAATTTTATTCCATTTATGAATTTATGGTTAAATTGGACTCACTGGACTTTTCAAATGTTTCTGAACCTAAGTTGAAAGATATGTTGCAAGGCATTAAAAAGGTTGATTGAAGGGCTCACTGCATCGGGAAGTAGTACTGACTGATTGTGTGACTTCCCAATTACTAATAAACTATTTAGTCTTGTTGCAGCCATATATGCCTCCCTGTGGTTCTGGTTCTGGTTTGCAACACAACACGACAGCCAGAAGACCAGTTTATGAGGCATGTTAAGCTAAACTGCTAATCTGTACACATGGGGGAGAAAGATAGGCTTACTTTTTCTGCAAGTTAACAACTGTTTAGATGGTCTGTTGGTATAGATAGTCTAGCTGTATGGCATAGTCTGCTCTTCTGCCTTGCTGAGGGAAATCACTGGAAGCTTTAACAGGTTGGGCAAGGCTGTATTGACACATAGCCTAAGGGAGCCAGCAGGAATGAAGATCCTTAGGTTGCCCTAAAAGGAAAGTCAGCAGATTCCATTTGCTGAAATCCAATTCCTTTGAAGTTTCTAGCAGTTTGGGAAGAGTAGCAAGCTTTTAGCTACTTTCTTAGATAAAGACAGAGTAATCAGGGGTGCTGCAGCACTCTAGCAGAGGGGGTTTAAATTTAAAGGGGGAAATGGGCCGGGGAGGGGGATCTAAAATGCCTTTTTTGCTGTGGAATGGGCAAGTCTAACTCCCATGAACCGTATCTAGAACGGTGTATGTCCATGTAGGAGAAAGAATCCTTAGTACTGCAGTTGCAATCCAGAACAGCAGTGATCTATTCTGCCATTAAATTGTATTTCTCAAAGTGCCCAATGTAATCCATACCCACTCAGTTTTGCAATATCCAATATCTCGTCCTTTAGTGGGGTTCAGACATGTATTGAGGTTATTGTCAGATGATCCAAATATGAGATATTACAGTACTTGCCCCAAAGAGTTTATGAAATAAACTCTTTAAAATAAAGTTAAAAAGTCTTACTGCCATGAAGGAAATAGAATTTTACATCCCATTACTGGTTTCTATCTCCCTGGGATGTCAAATACTGCAGTTGAAATATGGTCAGCCTCTAGATGTGGGAGAACTGCTATAGATGTGGGAGAACTACATTGTGTGGGAGAACTACTATAGATTATTGATGTGGGGAACTGCTATAGATTAAGAAGTGACTGTTGTGTCCAGTGGGAGCCCTTTCTGATCCAAATTAAGGAATTCTCAAGTCTCCCTCAGAGATACCTTCATAAAGGGTAATCTCTGTTGTTGTTGGGATATGAGAGAGGTTTCATTAACATGTTTCATAATGCAATAGGAACCCTTTCTTTGTGGTTCCTCTCCTTGTTGTTGAAATGCCTAAAGCCAAGGCCCCAGGGACTTAAAAAGCTAATCTTCCTAAGTAAAAATGGTGTTTGCATTATTTATTTATTTATTTAAATTTTAATGCTTTGTGAAGCAGAGGATTGCCATTTGCAGATTTGGGACAATTTTTTATTTCAGTGGAGTTTAACTTTTAGTAAAGCTGATTAAGCAGCATACCTTTAAAACTGTACCTAAATGATTGTATATATGTGTGAACCTTATAATGTTAGCAAAAAGAAATCCAATATCAGACATTGCATACTCTAAAATTCTTTTTACATCCTAATTGCTGCATTTATTTCTCCAAGGTAAATGCTTGCTAAATTTTCCCTCTTTCAAGGGACATTTTATATTTTTTTAAAATTATATACATGTGGATGTACAATGATGCTCAGTAACCATATACATGTTCATTTTTATACACAACTTCTAACTTATAGTAGTATTTGGACTATTTTCATGTGGATTCAATTGCTTTTAATGAGAGACGATGTAGTTCAAGAACATACTCTGTTTTTCTGTTGGAGTGAGCAGAACAATGTCTTAGCAAACTGCTAAGACCTACTGTAAAATAAGTTTTATGATTTTTTTATGCATGAAATAAAAATAAGATTGTTGAAGGACCTTAGTAGCTATTGTGTTGAAGGAAGTGTTTCTGTTATTAAGATGATATAACAAGGATCATTAATAAAGTGTAAGCATATGCTCTTTCTCTGCCCTTTTGATTCATGGGTGTAACATATTATGGATTTGTAGATAGCTGTACATGGTCTGTAGAAGAAACATATTACCAAGAGTAAGACTTGGTATGGTTTCAGAGGCCAGAAATACTTTGAAGCTGTCCACCTTTGCACAGGCCAGCATCCAGGATATTATTCTTTTTGTCCTATATTTAACCTTCTTTGTCAGAACAAAATTACATAAAATGATAGCCATAACTGCAGCCAAATTTGCTTGCTTTTATTAAAGTTCACATACATTTTAATGTATTGTTACTAGTTGTGCGCTCATGAAAAAATAATTTATTCCCATCTCTATTATTATTTTTATATGATATATTTGTTGTATTTTATCATGATTATGTAGGTGTTTTATTTCCAAGATCCTTCTTTTCCCCATGGAAGCCAATATTAAAGCATCCAGTTATTAAGAATAAAGTGTTAAATAATTAAACCTCTATTTTTAAATCTTTATATATCTGTTTAGTATTTTTTGTATTCCTGGTGGTATTAGTGATGAATTTATAATATTTGATTATTGGTGACTTTATATTCTTATGAAATGTCTTTTATATGTTGTCTTTCCATGCAAACTAGGTGCATGTAGTATTTTATTGTCAAAATAATGTTTCAAGTAGTAAAATGGCAAGGGAATACTGACTGAGCTATTAATAAAACACACCAGCTTTTAGCTGGCAAAGCAGCCTTCTTTCCATCAAATATGTCTCAGCCTTTAATAAAGAAACTCAAGTGGTGTAGGTGAAAAATTACTTTTCTCACCCGGTCATCTGTCTGTCATGTATTATTCAGGTCACCAATGTTTGTCCTGAACTGTATCATTCTGTAGTTGTGTCAGGTATGAAATATGTTCAGTGTAATTCCATCAGACTCCACGAAGTTGATTAGAACAGATCACCTTTCGGCATGGGCACAAGTTATCTCAGCAGATTGAGTGAAAAAGACTTATTTATCTTTGCCTTATAATAAAGAAAGAGATGAGCAAACTTATCCATTAACTCAAAAAGAATCACATATTTGGTGTGAAAACAAACTGCAGTCAGTAATTCTATTGAAAATACTATAGTACATGGATGTTTCTTTGAAAATACATACATACTTGCATTTGGAAGCATAAACTATTAAACTAAGGCCACATATATTAAAATATGATCTTTTAAATTGTAATATTTTTCTTAAACAATAATAATGGGAAACAATTCAATTGCTCTGCGATGTATTTGGTACATTCGGTTGACAATTTTATGCATTAAAATTGCCAACACTGGGGATGGTTTAAACACAATGGAAAGATATTTAACAGAAAAGGAGATGGGACACTAGATGAGGAAGGGTGCTGATTAACTACACAGAATTCTTTCCTCTGGGTCTGGCTAGTGGATCTCATCCACATAATCAGAGTTTAAGTGATTGCTTTGTTTGGGAAGAGGAAATTTGTCCCCAGGTCAGATTGGCAGAGATACACAGGTCTTTTAGCCTTCCTCTGCTGTTTGGGGCATGAATCACTTGTTGGTCTGAGCTAAATGGTAGATTCTCTGTACCTTGAAGTCGTTAAATCAGGATTTGAGGACTTCAATAACTCAACCAGCAGTTATGCACGTACTACAGGACTGCATGTGTGAGGTTCACTCACCTGTGATGTGCTGGAGGTAAAACCAGATCATGATGATTCCTTCTGGCTTTAAAAAGCCTGAGTCTATGAAGAGAGTTATAAATAAGACATGTTGAGAAAGGGGAACATTAGGGGAAAAAATTGACTTTGTTATCATAGAAGGTAGGACTGGGACCTTCGGAGATCATCTAATCCAGTCCCCTGCACTTAAGGCAGGACTGATATTATATACTATTATCTGAGAGGTATTTGCCCAACCTGCTCCTAAAAAGCTTAGATCACAGAGATTCCACAAGCTATCTAGGTAATTTATTCCAGTGCTTAACTATCCTGATGGTTAGGAAGCTTTTCTGAATATCCAATCTAAATCACACTTGTTACAGTTTCATCCCTTTGCTTGCTATCTTCAGGGGGTAAAGCAAACAATTTCTCTCACTTCTTGTAACAACCTTTTATGCACTTTAAAACTGCTACCACGTCCCCCCTCAGTCTTCTCTTCTCCAGACTAAACAAATCCAATTTTTCAATCTTCCCTCATAGATCATGTTTTCTAGATCTTTTATCTTTTGTCTTTTATTTATTTTTGTTGCTTTTCTCTGGACTTTCTCCAGTTTGTCCACCTCTTTCCTGAAACGTGGTGCCCAGAACTGGACACAATAGTACAGTTGAGGCCTGATCACCATAGAGTAGAGAGGAAGAATTACTTCTCTTGTCTTGCTTACAATCCCTCTTGTTAATACATCCCAGAATGTTTTAATTTTTTGCAATGATGTTATACTGTTGACTCATATTTAGCTTATGACCCCAGATCCCTTTCCATAGTTCTCTTTCGTAGGCAGTCATTTCCTATTTGTATGCATGCATCTGATTGTTCCTTCCTAAGTGGAGTACTTTGCATTTGTCCTTACTGAATTTCATCCTATTTATCACATTCCATTTCTCCAGTTTGTCTAGATTATTTTGAATTTTAAGTCTAACCCACAAAGCACTTGCAACCCCTCTCAGCTTGGTCTCATCCACAAGCTTTATGAGTATACTGTCTATGCCATTATCTAAATCATTGATGAAGATATTGAACAGAACCAGACCCAGAAGTGATTTCCTACAGGACTCCTCCCCCAGCTTGACTGTGAGCCACTGATAACTGCTCTCTGGGAATGGTTTCCAACCACGTATGCACCACTTTATAATAGCTCCATTGAGCTTATATTTCCCTAGTTTGTTTATGAGAAGATCATGTGAAACAATATTGAAAGTCTTCCTAAAGTAAAGATATACCACATCTACCACTTTCCCACACTACAAGGCTTGTTACCCTGTCAAAGAAAGCTATTATGTTGGTTTGACAAAATTTGTTTTTGGCAAATCCATGATGAATGCTATTCATCACCTTTTTTTCTTCTAGATGTTTGCATATTGATTGCTTAATTATTTGCTCCATTATGTTTCCAGTAACTGAAGTTAAGCTGACTTTTCTCTAATTCCCTGAGTTGCCCTTGTTCCCCCTTTCTTAGATTGATATATATTTGCCCTTTACTAGTGCCTTGGAATCTCTACCACCTTCCATGACTTTTCAAAGATAATTGCTAATGGCTCAGATGAGCTCCTCAGTCAACTCCTTGAGTATTCTAGGATATATTTCATAAGGCTCTGGTGACTTGAAGACATCCCACTTCTCTAAGTAATTTTTAGCTTGTTCTCTCCTTACTTTAACCTGTCTCATTTTCATTATCTACATGGCGGTGGAATCATTTCTCAAAGGAAGTGGCTGCAGTCCCATTATATATGCAGCATTTATAATTAATCTTTCCAAAGTATATAAATTATATCACAGGAACAATCTTGCATTGACATCAAAGTGGACTAGATGACCTAATTGTGATTTTTAACACCTCTAATGCCTATGAATCCATTCCTATAGAAGACTGGAAACAGCTTCAACTGACCCACTTCTTCATCTTTGGTCCCATGTTAAGTACCGCTGTTAAGGTTTTGTGCTAATAAAGATGCCCACATCTTAAAGTTACACATTACAATATACATAGAAATTTGTCTGGCAGATCAGAACTATTCTTCCTATATGGAGATTTTCAAGCCAGTTATTAACAGTTCCTGTCCAGCAAGCCTTTTAAGTATAAATATATTTTGACATGTATAACTAGTCCCACTGGCTATGTCTACACTTGTTAATTTAAGTGGACTTAGCATGTCCACACTTAAATTTTAAGTCGATTTTGAGGGGACCCTACAAAATAGACCTCGAGCACCCACACTGGATGAATTCTAGGGGCTAGGTCAAATTCTAGGGGCTAGGTGGACCTCGGATAGGTCCATGGTGGCGGGGGAGGGGCACCCCTTGCCAAGTGCCGGGGGCTCAGCCTTTGCCCCATTGTACCTTGGTACAATGGAGCAAAGGGGGACAGGGACCCTGGCAGAGCATAGGGGCAGGGTGGGCAGGGCTCTGCCCTGCCCTGTGGGGGGGCATGCCAGGCTGTGGCTGTGCCAGCCACCCTGGCAGGAAGGGCAGTGGGGAAGCCCTGGAGGCCCCTAAGTCGATTTAGGGCTACTCCACGTCTTCACTGGCTTAAATCAACTTTCTAAAGTCGATTTAAGCAGAAAGTCGACTTAAAATGAGGTTTAGTAAAGTCAGCTTAATTTTTCCTTTCCTTTTCAGCTGCTTAAGTCAACTTAAGGAAAGTGTAGTATAGATGCAGAGTAAATTAAGTCGATTTAAGCAAGCTTAAGTCGACTTAATTTACAAGTGTAGACTCACCCACTAATATTATGAAGTGGCTTATTATTTTCATGTGGGAGGAACAGCACCAGGCTACCACATGGACTGCTGTGAGTTACTAACACTATTCAGTTTCCACCTTCCTTCTATGAGTGACCTCAGGCCAAAATGATAATTATTGAGGATTAAACCACTATCTACCTTCCTTAAATTAAAGTAATTGAATATTAAGTATTTCCAGCCCTTTGTTTGACAAACACCATGTTTCTAGTTACCAATGCATAAGCCAAAATATTTTAGTATTTAAAACAGCCAAATGAAGTGCTTAGAATGTAGTTATTCTCTGTTTATTTAATCTTTTAGGTTATTATAACGTGTCATGTAAACCACACCCCTTGTGTTCCAATGAAACCCATATCCAAGACCATGCTTATAAGGCAATCTTCTCTCTTAAATAATCACCCAAACTGCCACTGAGTGTACTGAGTAAAACTCAGCTCCACCTCTATTGGAAGTTTATCTCTGCTAAACAATAAGATTTTGTCAGGCTCTTCAATGGAAACTTAAGATAGGTTTTACACTATATGAAATGGTTACACTTGATTTTGGATTTTAATTTTTGAATAGTCCTAATGAGATTGTTTAATAAATACAGAACATAGAGAATCAGACTTTAAAGCATCAAGATACTGTTCTGTTTTCTTTTTAAAAAGGAAAATTAAAACCCTGAGTTTATCCCATGTTTCTTGTATTAAAATCTAAGCTATATAAGGGTTACATTTTAATGTGTTTACAACTTTAAATCAGTAATAGCTAAGTGTTTTTCTTTACATTGTATTTCAGGCTTTTGTTGTGTCCTCCCTTGCTCATGAGAAATCTTTCAGGGGAACCATTTTCTTTCTTGCTCCATCCATTTATCTGCGTCGCTCTCTTTAAAAAAAAAAAAAAAAAAAAAATCTTGATAAAGAGCTTTACAGTCTAAGCCTACTTAATGGATACAGTGGGTCACATTCTGCCCTCAGATACAAGGTCTGGGCTCAACTCCCATTGAATCTATAAAGATTGCAATCAATGATAGATTGTCATGTGTATTTCAGGGTGGAATTTGGCCTAGTGCATTTAAAGAGATCATATAATTAGTTAATGTATGTATAGTTTCTTCTTTAGAAAACAATAGTAAGGCACTATATAAATGCTAAGTATGGTGTGCTTGCTGATATCACTCTGGATGGTGCATAAAGAAAACATAATAGACTAGCAATTGGTTTAAAGACCAAGGTTGCAAGTTTTACTGAAATATAATAGCTCAAACTGCACCGTTATTCAACAGTTATTAATCCCTGCAGTAATAAGTAACCATAAAACCTGATGGCAACAAGCACGTGCTTTCATTCTCTACAGATATGATCTCTGAGCTGCAAACTGAACCAATGCTGTGAAGGAACATACTTTTATTTTGGGGAGCTGTTTACTTTTGTGGTCAACTCTCAGGAAGTATCGTGATATTTTGTGGTTTTCATAAAGGTGTTGGAATCAAGAGATTGCATGATGTTCTTAGCTCTCATGAAGAAAAAATGAAGTAATATTCCAAGCCCACCGGGATGCAGACATAAGCTTGAAAACATGAAGTGAGTGTTCCACAAAGGCTCAAAAACCAGAAAGCAAATGAGAAGAACACCAAATTTATTATGTTATAAAATCTTACTTTTTGCATCCTAACTTGTGATTTTGGGGGATGGCAACACTGATGCTAGTAAAACCTTTCCTCATACTCTGAGCCCGATCCAAAGCCCACTGAAGTCAACTGAAAAAGTCCCTTTGTAATTTTTAGACCCTGTGTGCTCCCCTGGTATCTTTAATGCTTCTGTTCCCAAATCGTTGCAAAAGTTAAAGGTAAGCAGGACACAACAGTAACCTCTGCCATGCAGGACTCCTGCCACAAAAATATCAAAATCTGCCTTGTAATCCAAGAATATTTAGCCAAGTAAAAATGTGATTAAAAATACTTAGTTTAGATGTGCAATTAATGAGCACCATTCTTCTTAAATAACTACAATTTTGCTACTTCCAGATTAAATCTGCTCTTGGAGATACTTACTTTAGAATCCTAGAACCGTAGGGTTAAAAGGAACTACAAGAATCATCTAGTCTAATGCTCTGCCAAGATGCACTATTGCCTTGCCAGTTTGGCCTGCATGTCTTGGTAATTAGTGTGGGATCAAGTTCATTAATATCAGGACCATACTCATCTACCTGGACCACACTAGCTAGATGTCTCTTTATTTGAATCTGAAAAACACCCTGGCTATTTCTACTCTGGCAAGTTAGTTGGAATTAAGGAAGCTTAATTCGAGCTAACTAAAGCCATGGCTACACTAGGCTTTAAATAGTTCGAATTAAGGGCTTCCTTAATTCGAACTAATACATTCGAATATGCTATTTGAATTAACCAACGTGGCCATGTTAGTTCGAACTAATTGCTTAGTTCCAACTACCTGGCTCATTGAACTTAATGCAACTCACTAATTCGAACTAATGAATGGCACTTGCTTAGTTCAAACTAAATTTTTCTAGTTCGAAGTAAGTTAATTTGAACTAACGTTAGTAAGAGTAGACACTGTGTTTTCGATCCAATTGATTCTCTTCCAGATGAATAATTAAACCTGTAAAAGGACCTAGTCTTGCATTCTTGGCAAACAGTGTTGGAGTAAGCTGGTCCTGCAGAATCTCCTGCTCACTATATCAACTAAAGTGTATGTGGACAGCATCCAAACCCTGCTGCTCATTTACCTGCTGTGTGCTGATGAGTAGATTCTGTTTTTGTGTAGACTCAAAAAGGGGTAGTGGAAACAATTGAACCTATAAATTAACAATATTAGTTATACCTTGGTGAAAATTCTCAGGAATTATGCGCTGCCTCAATATATCATCCTATGTGGTGGGACAAGGAGTTCTCAAGCTGTTCACCGCCTGCACGTTTTGTGGGCCAATGCTGAGTACTACTGCAGAAGTGTCTGAACAGGTTTTTATATGAGTATTAAGCCACCTGAGGCCTGTTTTCCTACCAGCACAGCTGTGTCATTGCTGACTGATTTAGGAAAGTCAAGTGCTAATTTTCCTAGTGTAGATGTACCTCAGTGGGTACAAGTCATATTCAGAGTGGTAGTCAATAGCTCTTTTAAATTCAGAATACTAGCTGTAGAGAAATTGCTGCCCACACTGGACAGAAAATCTAGTGTAGAAATCACACTGTTGGAATAAAGTTATAATGATGGCTTTAAAATAATATTTGAGAACAATTTTTGAACACATTTGTTGCTAGCATAATTCAAAAAATTGTGTTGTCAGGCATTTTCACAAATTCTGAAAGCAATACTGAACATTTTACAAAGAGTAAGCTTAGCTGGTGGAATCCTTTCTGCAATGGAGTACAGAGACCCATACTGACTAGGAAAAATATGTTTAGATTATATTAGCCTGAACCTTCTAGAACCGGGTTTAATTATTGTTCAATAAAATCATTTTCCACCACGCTGCACATAACTTTAGTTTGAGGATATCTTAGATCCTGTATTTGAGCTTAGTAGTCAATATAAAACAATTAGTTTACTCTTATCAGCCTACTATTTTTATAGTGAGGTCAGATTACTGTTATTTAATTGGGGGTGGGGAAGGGAATGGAGGGAGGGAAACCAATTTGCAAATGATTGTCCTATCATTTAACTATGCTGATTTCTTTAAAATATATCTACCCAGTGCTAATGCTGTGTGAATCCCAGTGGTTCTGTCAGATATGTCAGTAAGCTGTTAGGGTAACCATCTTTAACAGGAGTTCAGCTCTGAAACAAACATGACTTAACATTTAACTTCAAACAGAATTAGAATGAAGTTAAACTGGTATCAAAGATGTTATGAATTCGCCTTGTCAAGTAGTGAAAGACAGTCATAGAATATGTGTTTCAGTAAGCAACTCTGAAGAAAACATTTTGAAAATCAGTGCTTATTAAATTGTATATATGGATTTTATAATCTATGTAATTATAATAATAATATATGGTTCTGTGATACTGAAAATGTGTGTAAACCTTCATGTTGTTTGACTGAAATTATATAAAGAATTTTATAGTATATGTGACTTATAGTATGACCATTCATATGTCTAGAATTAAATACCAGTGCAAATTTTCATTGTATACCTCCTAATTCTAGCTTAAAAAAAACAAACCAAAACAAAACAAAAAAACCAACAACAAAAAAACAAAACAACAAAACCCAAAAAACTGACCAATTGTCTATTTACAGTTCCAAGCCAAGAAAATATACATATTTTTAATATTGAAAGAGAAAATGATTTAACTGGGATTTTATTCTGGACTTAAATAAATTTTAAGCATCTATGAGAAAAACATGTCTGAAGTAACTCAGAAAGAATAACCAAGTATCCACTGACTTCAGTGAAAATCCTTTCAGAGAAAAGAATGGGCTTTGGTCAAGGTCAAGAAGTACTGTGCTGTTTGTTACCTCTTTTAACCTGAGCTAGCCAAAAATTCAGGGTCTTGTAGGTTGTTCCTGCTAAAAGGACAACAGAGTCTTGTGGCACTTTTAAAGACTAACAGATTTATTAATCGCATGAGCTTTCGTGGGAGAAAATCCCACTTCGTCAGACGCTTTGAAGATAGGAAAGTTACAGAGTGGGAAGAAATTAAATGCAGAGGAGTGTATGACATAGCATCAGGTCAGGCTGTAACAGCAAATCAAAGTAGGTGTTAGGATTCAAAACACTGGGGAACAGCACATAGAGGAGGGGGGAGGTCAATTCACTTGATGTAATGGGAGAAAAATCCATAGTCCCTGTTTAACCCCAAGACAACTGAGTCAAATTTGCATATAAGTTCGAGTTCTGCAGACTCTCTTTGAAGCTGTGATTTGTTATTCATCTGTGTCAACACAGCTATTAACAAGTCGTTAAGGGAGTGAGCAGGGAGGTTGAAGTGTTCCCCTACAGGTTTTGCAGTATTGCAGTTTCTGATGTCAGATTTGTGTCCGTTGATTCTTTGGCGCAGAGACTGTCCTGTCTGTCCAATATATAAGGCAGAGGGGCATTTCCGGCACATGATGGCATAAATCACATTGGTGGATGAGCAGGTGAACGAACCCTTGATGGAGTAGGTGGCATGATTAGGCCCTGTGATGGTGTCATCAGTGTAGATATGAGGGCAAAGTTGGCAGCGTGGTCTGCTGCAGGGCTGTGTTCCTGCTTTAGTGTTTCTGCTCTGTGATCTGTAGTTGCTGGTAAGTATCCTTTTAAGATTAGGGGGCTGTCTGAAAGCAAGGAGAGGTCTGTCTCCCAAGGCTTGAGAGAGTGAGGGATCATCTTGTAAAATAGGCTGTAGATTTTTGATGATGTGTTGAAGAGGTCTGGCTTGGGGGTTGTAGGTGACGACCAGTGGCATTCTGTTGTTGTTTTTCATGGGCTTCTCCTGCAGTAGTTGACTTCTGGGTACCCGTCTGGCTCTGTCAATTTGTTTCTTCACTTCTGTGGGTTTGTACTGTAGTTTTAAGAATGCCTGGTAGAGATCCTGAAGGTGTCTGTCTCTGTCTAAAGGGTCAGAGCAAATGCGGTTATATCTTAGGGCTTGACTGTACACAATGGATCGTGTGGTGTGTCGAGGATGGAAGCTCGAGGGATGTAGGTAACTATACCGATCAGTAGGTTTGCGGTATAGGGAGGTCTTTATGTGTCCATCGCTAATTTGCACTGTAGTGTCCAGAAAGTGGATCTCTTGTGTGGAGTGTTCCAGGCTAAGTTTGATTGTGTTGTGGAAATTGTTGAAATCTCTGTGGAATTCTTCAAGGGCATCTTTAGACTAACACGGCTATCCCTTTGGAACCTGCTAAAAGGAGACATTGGTGGTGGAATCAGCTATTTCTCCAATGAAGTTTTGTTGATTTACAAAGAATATACAAAATCTTATTTCCTTGAACAATGTAGGAAACAAACAGCAGGAGACAGTTCCTGTACTTACACTTCCAAGTTTCCCTTTCTAGCCAACACTCGGAATCCCCCAAACAGTTTTCTCTTGTAGCTTTTTCTCTGAGCCATGTTACCAGCCTTCTGTTATTGTCTGCTTGACTTTTTCTCGCTGTTTCAGCTTGTCGTTTGGTGTTTCACCATGTGCTGTTTATCTGTCTCTCACGGTCCAAAAAAAATTTCACCAAATCCCTTCATGTAAAATCCCTTAGGATACATGATTCAGCTTTTTGTTTAGCTTTTCCATATTGTCTATGTTTTGGCTGCTATTGCCACCTAATTATAAAAGCTTCTTTACATTTGTTTTGAATGCAAGAAAGTGGCCACACCTGACCCAAGACAATGTTTACTTCAAACCATAACACTGTAGTTTGCCTGTTATATCTGAGAGTGTGTATAAAATGAATGGCAATGAGCATTCATGCATGCCACAGTCATTTTCAAATGATAGTAGATACACAGTTGCCAGAAGACTGATCTTCACAAACAGTCTGAAATCCCACCGAAGAACATGCTTTCTGAAGAGCAATGTCTAGGTCAAATTTTGATCCTGTTACAAAAGTTCAGTTGAACAATGATAAATATCTTTTGTTGTTGAAAACCAAAACTTAGAAATTTTGGGACGAAACAGCTATTGGTACTCATCTTGTTCAAAGAGGATAAATTCAAGGACGTGGGCAAAAGATGGTATGATAACATTCTGCAGCTCACACAGGAGTTGATCTAACATAATTGTCACATTTAGTACATAGGAAATACCACACAGTGAATTAACCTACTTAGCTATGTTGAAATGAAGTAACTGTATCTAAGAAAGTACAAGTGCATGTAGCTACTAAATATCAGAATGGAACATACTGTTTCTAACCAAGTCCCTGTACAGTAAAGTACAATGAACTTGAATGAGGTTCAAAGGCTGAAGGAGCTTAGTTGATCTCAAGATCAAGTCATTCAATGAGACTTCAACAGGGTGAGTTAAATCTGAAGGGTGCTAGTGTTCTATTTAATTAAGGTATGTTCTTAAAAAGATAACCAATCTATATACTTTGACTGGAAAAGCTTGTGATGGCCATCTTGGATTTCCTTTTTATGAAGAATAACAATGACTGGTTTGCAGACTTGTTTTGTATTACAAAGCATATTTCAGTGATATCTAATACAAAGTGATTGCATCGGAACCATAAGTAAATTCTCAGTGGCAGCTGGGATTTTGTAGCTCCTGAATGAATTTGAAAAAAATACTACTTGGTTCCATTGGACCCTAGTACTTTTATAGTTGTTTTTGTTTTAAAGTGACAATATCATAGCTAGTATTTTGTCCCAAGCATACTTTAAAAGCTTTTTCTATAGAATAATAGCTCCTTTTCACTTTTTTTTTAATTTAAAAAGACATAAGTTAAAAATCTATCTGTCTGAACACAAAATGCAAATGGAAACCAGAACACTGTTTTAATATACTGGAAGGAAAATTTCATCAGGAACCAAGTTAAATCTGAACTTCAATTCATAAAAACAAATTTAAAGTACCTGTGTGAAGCTTTTCAGAGGTGATGAACTGTTATGTATAATTCTATATGTCTTGTAGTATAAAAATTACAGAGTATTCCATTAATTTCTAATTTTATGCCCTTTTTTGCAATTTAATCCTGTTATTTAAATTACTCTTCTGTTACTTTGCATATGTGTATATATGTGCATGCATGCAAGTGTATGAATATTTATGACATTTTTCAATAATAGTGATGAGGTGTTAGGTACAAATGCCTCAGTATTTACATAGTTGAAAGTCATGTCACTAATGTAGTCCACTGTATCAAGTTTACTTTGGTGTTTTCGAGGCAATTTCACCATCTTCTATTTCCGCTCCCACTTCCCATATCCTGATCCAACACATATATTTTCAAAACCGATGTTGCTCAGTTGTATACACAGTAACACTAAACTGAAACAAGATAACTACGTAATATGATATAGTTATGAAAATACCTGCTCAGTACATAATGCTGTTATTGATTCCCCTAATGGTGTGTATGGTTCTCCAGTGTTATGGTTGTATAAGATAGTTTGAGTCAGACCCATTTTCACCCCATAAATTAAAACTGCCCTGGATCAACTTTGTTATGCTTATTTTTTTCCCCCAGAAAGGGCTTCCTTTTTAACTTCTATGTAAACTTTTCTTTTTTTTTTTTTGAAACTGCTACTCTTTTATGCTTTTTTTCATTTCTTTTGAAAGATTCACCTTATGCCACATAACTGGAAACATACCCAGAATGTGTGAAATGTCTTGCATGTGTTACTATAGTTCATATGATTTTTTAAAACAGTCACATCCTAAATTAAATAAACTTCTGATATCTGGGACTGTTATGGAGTGAACATGCCTCATCCCCAAACAGTCCAGCAAGGGTTTTGAATCTGCAAAGAGGAAAAAAGCTAGAGAACTTGTCCCATACTGGAGAAATTGCTGGGGTGCCAGCTATGGACAAAAAATCCTCCATAGTTAATCCAAAAGCAAATAATGAGCAAATACTCCCCAGATAGATGTCTTTCTCATTTTACTTAGAAAGAAAACAGAGTTTAAGTTGGAGTTGGTCAAAATTGTTTTGCAAACATGTTTGTAAACAATTACTCCATTTTCCAGTTAGTAATTCTGAGATCTATCTACTGTCTCGTCTTTCAGAGGGTCTTTCAACCAAGAGCCATACCAAAGCCCTGAGGAATAGTTGAGCTATGTTTTTACTTCTTTGGGAAGCTGGATTGTGGTAAAACTCAGTTCAGTGAACGAGAATGGATACTATAAATTTTTCATTCTTTTCCTTTGGACATATCTGGAGAATGTCACACCCTACACTTTTCTTTATCTTTTCTAAAAGAAGCAATATTGTATACGTTTTCTTTGCACAACAGCTGAAAAAACCACTATTTTATCTCTGTTTGACCCTTAAGGAGACAGGCCATTTTAAATAGATTTTTGTCTTAACAATAAATCCCAAACAAAAAATGTTTAAACTTTACCCTGTTTCTGACTTCTTGCAATGGAGACCCAGAAACCATTATTGGCTTTCTAGGGCTAAATAGTTATGTTAAAATTATGCAATCATCTGATTATTCTTGCACAGGGTCAGTAATGTATCATACGTTCTGCAGAATATTGCTAACAGTTTAAATATGGTGTTTGAGATGATGGACTCTGTAGCTCAAAAAATTCCTGTTACCCTTCTTACAGACATTATCTTGTATGCATTCCTCCAACAGAACAAATTCTTGTGCCTGCATTTTTTAAAGAAGTTTTTAAAGAGTGAATGCCTTAAGCTAGGCACCTACATAAGTGATTGATTTTCAATAGGAACTGGTGAGTGATTAACACGTCTGAATATCTGATGCCTCACCATAAACTGAGGCATTTATTTATTTATTTAGTTATTTAGTTATTACATAGGCTTTATATTTAATGCTACCAGCCACTAGCTGAAATCAGCTGGTAGAGCTGAACACAAAACAAGCAAGGAGTCTGGTGGCACTTTTAAAGACTAACAAATATATATAAATTTTTTAGTCTTTAAAAGTGCCACCAGACTCCTTGTTTGTTTTGTTGAACTAGACTAACATGGCTACCCTTTTGAAGCTGAACACAAAGACTCTTTTGCTATAGTCAGTAAGCAAAGAAATGAAGTCACTGAGTATTTTGCCTCCATTAGGACTGTGCCAAATGTTCTTAAATGTGGAAAATGGCAGGGAGCATTCAGTATTTTGTCTGGTAGGGTGGTACCAGTGGCACTGTCAACTACTACACTTGTCACAAGAGTCAATCATACTTTTGAGGTGACTAGCAATGCAACTTTGGTGTGCTAAAAACTACCTTTCACTGGCTGCATCTACACTGGTAAATTAAGTCGACTTAAGCTTGCTTAAGTCGACTTAATTTACCCTGCATTTACAATACAGTTTCCTTAAGTCAACTTGAGTGGCTTGCTTAAGTCGACTTAAGGAAAATAAAGTCGACTTTATTAATCCACCTTTTCATTAGACTTAAGACTTAATTCGACTTTTTAAAGTTGAATTAAGCCAGTATAGCCCTGGGGTAGCCCTAAGTCGATTTAGCACTACCCCAGGACTACACCAATGCCCTCCCTGCCAAGGGGGGGCACAAGGGGAGCCTGGCATGCCCCCCCAAAGGGCAGGGCATGTGGGCAGGGTGTGATGCTGTCTGGATTTAGGGAAGCATTTATGATATATTTTCTATTTATATATCATAAATGCTATAATCCATAGGAACTATGTCATGTTTGGTATCAATAGAAAGGTAGTAATTTGCTGGGAATGATTATATAGTTTATGTCTAGGAATTCTATTTCGATGAGAAGTTAGGAATTTGGTGTTATAGCTATACTTTAACTTGTATGAATCTGTGGGAACGCCCCAGACAGGATGTCACCAACCATTGTCTCCTTAATGTTAAGGAATCTGCCAGGTGATATGGGACCAGGGAGTAACCTGATGAGCCATTAAGGACATAAGGAAGACAACCATTGTGTCCTTAATGGCTCATCAGTTTACTCCCTGGGACCATTGTACCTGGAAAATTCCTAAACATTAAGGACACAATAGTTTTACACACCCGCCTCTCTCAGGTATTTACACAGATTCATACAAGTTAAAGTATAGATATAACACCAAATTCCTAACTAAACTAACTTCTAATTGAAATAAAATTCCTAGACATGAACTATATAATCATTCCCAGCAAATTACTACCGTTCTATTGATACCAAACATGACATAGCTCCTATGGATTATAGCATTTATGAAATATCCATTGAAAATAATATCATAAATGCTTCTCTAAATCCAGACAGCATCACACACAGGGCTCTGCCCTGCCAGGGTCCCTATCCCCCTTTGCCCCATTGCACACAAGGGGTGCCCCCCCCCCTGCCACCATGGACCTGCCCAAGGTCTCTCTAGCCCCACATAGTCGACCTAGAGTATCCAATGTGGACGCTCTAGGTTGACTTTGTAAATTCCCCTTTAAGTCGACTTTAATTTTAAGTGTAAATGCACTAAGTCGACTTAGTTAAAGTCAATTTAAAAGTGCAAGTGTAGACATAGCCTCTGTTACCAAACCTTGAGAGGTCTTTTGGCAACAGTTTTCGGTATAATGTCCTTAAAACTTAAAAAAAAATAATAAAAAAAATAAAAAAAAAGTACAGGAAGTGTTGACATTAAAGGAGTTAAAGAGAGAGTGATCATGTTACCTTTGGATTTTCATGCTTTTCCTCATTTTTTTCTCCATGCAAATGTTACTTACACTTTGTGTTAACTAACCAGTGAAATCTATTCTGGCAAGTAGCATCTATAAAAGCAGCCATTGCTGTTGGCCAATATACTAAACAGTTCAGTGTACACAAGGCATCACAAAGAATATATATATACTTGTAACCCTTACTCTATACTGTTGATCCCTTGAACTAAAGCATATTTGTGCTACAGTTCAACAGTTGTATACATTTTAAAGCCTCTGTTTCTAAGTTTGAGAGGAGTATAATAGCCTATAACAGAAAGAGCCTAATAACAGGAGTCTTGCAGTCAGAGTTCACTGAATTTGTCTTCATCTTCAATTGTGCAGGATATTTTATAGGTATGAAATAAGAGTCCCATTCTTGCTTGCTCTTGGAGACCTGAAGTTGTTACACAGGGCTTCATTGTCACCGTAAGTCATATGCGGTGGTTGGGTTGCTGGGAAGCTCTTTTCCTGAGTGTGCATTGAATCACTGACAGGTGAGAGAAGGTCCAAGCTGATATAGCATCTAGACAAACTGAATCTTTCTGTTGTGATCTCTTGTGCTTTTCAGTCGCAGCCTCTGGTGAGTAAAATATTTCTCACCCATATTTTTCTACTCTTGGATTCGTCTACAGGGCAGTACTTTATTTAAGCTTACTTTCTTTTGTGAATTAAACCTGCATCAGTGTCTTGCTTATTTCAGAAGAAAAGCAGCAAAATGAAAATATATTACCAAATACAGTATGTTAAGAATGCTAACTTATCAAGTTCATTTAAGACAATAAAAATGGTAAATTATATTTTAGTTTAGTAGTTGCAGAATATTCCATTATTACAAAGTGGCTCCATCATTCCTCTGGTCTGTTTTTAATACTCAAAACATCTTCATATACTAAATATTTAATTCTCTTACAACAAATATATTTATATATAATTAAACTTCATATAAAGATTAATTTATTTTCTCCAGTTCTTGCTAATTCAGCTATTTTTTAAAATAAACTTGTTTTCAAAATAATGGAAGTTATGCATAAACCAACAATGTGTTGCTTCTGTATACATTAATTAAATTAGAATAGAAAAATAATTATTTTCCACTGAAATGAGATAATGGAGACAGTATGATATATTAGTTGAGCTTCACTATAAATAATTGACTTCACTTGGTAAAATGCCCTGTCAGGCTTGCTTTGAGATAATGATGTTACTTTTGAAAATACAGTTGTATACTGAAGTTTTAAAAGAGTCTTACAGAATAGAATTGGCTTAGAAAAAAAATCAGCAGTGTATTCTGTATATCATAATAGGTAATTTACCTTGCAGGTAGGAAGCTGTCTTTAGTTGAAGAACATAATTGCTGATTAAATCATTTCCTTATCTCATTATCCCCGAGAGACCTGATGAATATAACACATACACACACCCAATTGTAGTTGCATGGAGCTCTGATATAGCAAGTGAATTTCCAAAAGAATGATGATATTGTTAGATGGGCATTTTTTTTTAAAGTATAATCTTTTTTTGCCAGGGTATTTGCATGTAGTTGGTAGTGGGCTGTGCCATGAAAGCAGCCTTTTTAATACTGTATGTTATATTTTTGTACTATAATATATATGTAAATATTTAGTACAGTACAACAGAATTCCTCTTAACTGGCATCCCTGGTAGTAACTGTAATGTGCTACTTAAAACATGGCCCTAATTATCATAGGCTCACAGGAATAGTAAATATGTAATTGTTTTCTTTAAAAATAAGTGTAGTATAGTTTTTTTTTTAAATGAAAGTATATTCCTGTGTGATTGATTCACTTCATAGCCAGAACAGATCAGAGTAGCATCATGAAGTGAGTAATTCTCAAACATGAACCATACAACTCAGTCTTGCCAGAGGCAGAAGCACCAGTTCACCAAGGTACTTGAGCACATACCCAACTTTCAGCACCTGGAAATCACCTTTGAAATTGACAAGTCCAATACAACTAGTAAAATACTGGGGGTAAAATCTTGTCCCCATTGAAATCCATCACCAAAACTTTCATGGTAATTCTTGAGGACATCCAGAATGCTTTTGACAATGCTCTAACAGGTGAAACACTCCCTGGAAACAAAAAAGATGCTGACCATGGAAAAGCATAAGAAACAGTGAAACAGGCTCTTGGTAGCCAAACAGGCCATTTAAAAGAAATTTCTGATGAGTTGGGAGAACAAAATGGTTGTGTGATCAGAAAATCATTGAGGTTGAGAAATATTAGTTATTGACAGAGATCCAACAAAGGGGAGAATAATTCTCTCGTTTGTTAAGGAAGGGGATTAGCTCATCTACCCTGATTTCTATCATAGAGTGTCTCTATTTGTGTTGTATTTTCACAAAGAATTGGAAATGGGCTATAGGTTAAAATACCCCTGGGTATAGAGGGTCGAGTCTGTCTGTCCAGTGTCCAAAAATCTTGCTGGTGATCTTTATTCAATTTTTCTATCTTCAGTGGGAGAAGCAATTCCAAAGTCATTTTACTGTTTCCCAGGTGGTGGGTATTTCGTTTTTGTTTTTTTTTTTGTTATTTTTTACTTTTTTAATATTCCTTTTATTGTGCCTCCAGGAAGAATTTTCCTAAGATTTTAAGTCCAGTCTTTTCAAGTGGTTGATTGACTGCAGGGTCCAGGCCATAGGTTGAGGAATTTTTTGGCAGCAAGTCAGCTTGCTGCAATAAAAGCTATTTTCTTCCAGCACCATCAGCTCCCATTATAACAGACACCACAAAGGCCCCAAAAGATAAAATCAGCTGCAGGAAGTGTTCACGCTTCTTATCTTTTCTGGAAGTTAATATTGCAGACAGCTTTTTTGCCAATTTCATTTTCAAAGACTCCCCTGAATCTGCAATTGGGAAGTTATCCATTTTCTTTCTTGTTTCTGCTTCATATTAAGATTGATCACATCCAGTAATGCTGGATGAATAGAAGAGAGGAGAGTATTGAGCCACTAGCATGGATTTGATGTGAGCAGCTCATATTAAGAGTAACAGTTATAAAATAAAATAAAAATAAAAAGGAGGCACTCTTGGATGTTAATCCCAATCAAGGTGATCATTCATGTCCAAAGAACTCTCATTGCAAAATGGAATTGTGGAGTTTGTGTAGTCTGCCCACAAAGACATAAATAACAAAGACTGTTAACATAACATAAATAACATAATAACATAAATAACAAAGACTGTTATTTATACATGTAACTTTAGCACCCTATGTCTAAGATGGAGTCTGCTCTGTAGGCAGCTTTTGCCAAGAAAAGGTGCTCACAGGAATGCAGCAGGCAAGATCCCTTCCACCCCAAGGGCAGGTGTTCTATCACCCCTGACACAGTGGCATACCCAGACAATGTCTTCCGGCTGGGCCCCTGAGTCTGCAGAGTGGGCCTGTTGAAAGGAAGCTTCCAGTCATGTTTTCGGAAGCTACCTGAAATACTCCAGTTGCTAGTTAAAAAGGATAGCTGTGTTAGTCTAGTATCAACTAGAGCTCTCAGGAGGTGAAGGAAGGAGGAGAGTTGTGGGACCTGATCTCCAAGTGGGTAGGCCCCAGCCCACCCATGTCTATCCCCCTGTACTGACATAAACACACACATACTTGAATATTGCAATGAATATAGGAAAGGGAAATATTTATTTACAGAGGAATGAATAGAGAAAAGTAGAGCACAAGAGAGGGGGATGAGGAAAACAGGGTCATATCTAACATGAAGACAGGCCCAGTGGTACTACAGGCACAGAGGGTCTGAGGGAGGGGCTGCTGTAGCCAATGTGGCTATAGGCGGCTGTGGGCCATGCTGCCGGGGGGGGGGGCACACTGTTGGGGCACACTATATTTTATTATTTAAATCCTTGATCAAAATCATTGCAGTTTATCTACCTGTGAATTAAATGGCTTTTCTTCAGTTTAAACACGAGTATAAAACTTTAATTGTTGCTTTTATCTGTTCGTAGCCCAGGTAACGTGGGTCTCAAATGTTACATTAAAACTGTAAATCCTGTAAATACTTCAGCAGTCTTGTTAAGTCAGGGTTCTGATATTTATCAGTTAGAAAAAAAAGAACAATCTGTGCAATGTATTGGCATTCAAGATTGTGAATATCTAAGACAAAATACAGGGATCCAGTGCTAGCCAAGGTGGTAAACTGTTAGCTGGGTATCTCCACAGGTTGCCAAGAAAGGAGGAACTGTCCCCAGGGCTGCAGAACTGTTGCTGCAGACCTGTTATTGACGTAACTCTTCAGGACTTCATTTTACTTATGTGGCAAGAGGAGGACAGGAAGCTCTGCCCAGCAATATATAATTGTCTGTTCCATGTCCTGCCTCTGCCAGGTTACAACCTATCTCCTTCTCCACGGTGCCATATAGGGTGCTGATACACAGCAGGGCTCCATGCTCCACAGTAGACACATGCCCCCATATTGATCTTCCTCACACTCTGTGCCTTGAAACCACACCAGTTCTTCTGCCACTGACACTCAGCAATCAGAGAAGGGAGACTAGATTCCTCCCAAAAGATATAGGAACATTAATGAATTTTTAATACTTCTGTTTATAGCTGTCACAGGGTGTGACTTTCCTGTGACGGAGCACTGCTGGCTGAGTGTGGCACTGTAGGCACTCCCATCCTAGTTTTATCCTTTCCGGGGCATTCTCTCTCTCCGGTTGGTTCACAGGGATCAGCCCTCTGACTGGATCACTTTTGAGTTCAATCCTCTTTTGTGTAACAAGTCCAAACTGAAGTCCCAAGGAAAATTCTGGCTTTGGGGGCTTCTCCAATGCCTGCCTTTTTGGCCCAGCTTATATTCCCTTCAGGTTTACCTTTCTGTCTTTCCTTAAACAGGAACCCCATCTGATCTTCTGGAGCCTCTTACTTTGCCCCTTAGGATAGGAATCACTTGGTCTTCCCCATGAAAAGGGGTTTGTGACTTAGCCACCTGTCTGGCCTTAGTGCACTTGTCCCTCAGCCCTTTTTCCTCCAAGTAGTCCTCAGGCTTCTGCAGGCCCATCTTCTGCTGGAGCCTGCCCTACTACGAGGAAGGAGACAGGATTTAAATTGGTCCCCTTATCCAGATTATCCTCCAATTAATTCGTTGGGTAAGAGGGGACCTGGGTCCCTCTCTCTGTGTCAGGCTCATGACCCTGAGCTTTTACAGTGACAGGATTTCCTCCCAAAGACCCCTTTTCCCCAGATTCTTCCCTGTCAATATCTCCTAGATCAGGGGTGTCAAACATGCGGCCCACAAACCTCTTCCATTCGGCCCGTGACTGCACTCAGTGGGACCACACTCTCTCCCCTCAACAGAGAGAAAGAGTGTGGTCTCGCATACCCAGCGCTCCGCAATGCCGTGAGAGTGCAAGGTCTTGCAACATCACCGAGTGTTGGGTATGCGAGACTGCGCTTCGCAAGACCACAGTCTCCTGCTAACAGAGAGAGAGAGTGGTATCACAGAGTGTGATTTTACATACACAGCACACCACAAAGCTGCGAGAGTGCCATAGTGTTTTGATTTATGGTATGTACGGCCCAATTGAAGTATATTTCACTCAAATCTGGCCTGCCATAGAAAATGAGTTTGACCCCCCTGTCCTAGATCCATGTATAGATGAGAACTTCCAAAACCTTAAAGGACCACAGGATGTGACAAGGTTGGCTATCCACTAGGCATCACTACCACATCGAAATAGGCTATGCATTGCCAAATGGAATGATAGAAAAACTGGTGTAGAATTTGGTCCTTAACTGCCAAAATTATAAAAGCCACGTTTACCATGCCCCCAAGATAGGAAGCATCAACTCTACTACTGCCAATCCCTGACTGTGCAAGATCAAAATTTTCCAGATTAAATTTTCATATCTGAAACCACTTTGCTACCAACCACGGCACTAGGATGGCAGCACTGAGCCATTCTTCTAGCAGGTCATGATTTTTTTAAATTAAAAAAAAAAGTAAAAGTAGATGAAAAGTTCTTCACTGAAAATATTTCAGCTGTCTACCCCAGCAAAGTGGTAATGCAGTACAGTTTTAATAATCAACTGTGTAATTAAACATTTAAAATATATAAATCCTTACTGCTCAGTCCTGCAAATTCTCACTGATACTTGTAATCCTGTGCATCTTAAAAGAGAATCCTTCTCTGAATAGAGTTGGAGGGATTGTGGCCCTTACATTATTAATTTTCCCTTGTCCAGAATGGTTAAATGTTTTCTTTCTTTCTTTCTTTCTTTCTTTCTTTCTTTCTTTCTTTCTTTCTCCTCTAAGAAGTTGTAAGTACATTCTGTGTTTAACTTTTCAAATTACACTATATTTACCTGACATGTTTCCTCAGAATAGTGCATTGTTGAAGTACACAATAAAAATGAGCCATTTATACAGGAAAAACATTAAATGTAGGACTTTATGCTGATGAACTACATTCTGCATTTTCCTTTATGAATCCCGCCGATGTGTTATTTAATAAAAATGGGCGTCTAGTCTTTACCTTCCCAGCTTTATGCTGCAGGCTGTTGAATACTGCTGAAAGAAACACAGTGTTAATATATTCTTCCCTTGCCCTAAGTGATAAGCACTTTTCCAGGGAGGAGTCTACATACAATTCAATCCTGAACCATTTTAGTGAATGACAGTTTTGCCATTGACTTCTGTGGGAGCTGCAAATAAGTCTTTAGCGCAAAGAAATATGCACATTGCTGAGCAATGTGAGCAAACATCTACGCCTGCAATATACTGAATACTGAGGAGGAAGGGAGAAGTGGGTATGATGAGGTTGATGGTAAGGAATGGCCAACAAATGGCTTTTTAAATGCTAGCCAGTGAATGCAAATGTTCTGTGCAGTGGCTATTTCTAGGATTTTCAGTTATCTTTACTTATCAGCAACAGCTTCATTCAAATGAGAAGAAGAAACAGAAACAGAGCAGGGCCACCCTGAAGGGGAAAGGTGTCCAAGACAGCTGGCTGTATTTTAAAGAAACCCTGTTAAAGGCACAGGAAGATAACATTCCGATGTGCAGAAAGAACAGCAAATGTGGATGGCGACCAGCGTGGCTTAGCAGGGAACTCTGCGGGGAGCTGAAACATAAAAGGGAAGCTTACAAGAAGTGGAAGCTTGGACAGATGACAAGGGAGGCGTATAAAGATATTGCTTGGGACTGCAGGGATCAAATCAGAAAGGCCAAAGGACAATTGGAGTTTCAGCTAGCAAGAGATGTGAAGGATAACAGAAAGGGCTTCTATAAGTATATCAGCAACAAGAAAAGGATCAGAGGTGGTGTAGGTCCCTTACTGAATGGGGCAGGCATCCTCGTGGAGGATGATGCGGAAAAGGCTGAAGTACTCAATGCTTTTTTTACTTCAGTCTTCACAGGGCGGGCCAGCTCCCAGGCTACTACACGGGGTAACGCGGACTGGAGAGAAGAGTGGCCCTCGGTGATGGAAAGTCAGGTTAGGGAACACTTAATGAAATTGGATGTGCACAAGTCCATGGGGCCGGATGAACTGCATCCGAGGGTGCTGAGGGAGTTGGGGGAAGTGATTGCAGAGCCGCTGGCCATTATCTTTGAGAACTCGTGGCGAACGGGGGTGGTCCCGGAGGATTGGAAAAAGGCAAATATAGTACCTATCTTTAAGAAAGGGAAAAAGGAGGATCCGGGGAACTACAGACCGGTCAGCCTCACCTCAATCCCTGGGAAAATCATGGAGCAGGTCCTCAAGGAATCCATCCTGAAACACTTGGAGGAAAATAGAGTGATCAGGAACAGTCAACATGGATTCACCAAGGGCAAATCGTGCCTGACCAACCTGATTTCCTTCTATGATGAGATGACTGGATTTGTGGATGCGGGAAGAGCCGTTGACGTGATATACCTTGACTTTAGCAAGGCTTTTGATACGGTTTCCCACAGCATTCTCGTTGGCAAGTTAAGGAAGTATGGGTTGGACGAGTGGACCGTAAGGTGGATCGAAAACTGGTTAGATCAACGGGCTGAGCGGGTAGGAATCAATGGCTCGATGTCTGGTTGGCAACCGGTAAGGAGTGGAGTGCCCCAGGGGTCGGTCCTGGGGCCGGTTCTATTCAACATCTTCATTAATGATCTTGATGATGGAATAGACTGCGTGCTTAGTAAGTTTGCGGATGACACCAAGTTGGGGGGAATGGTAGATACTCTGGAGGGCAGGGACAGGATCCAGAGAGACTTGGACAAATTGGAACACTGGGCCGAAAGAAACCTCATGAGGTTCAACAAAGACAAGTGCCAAGTCCTGCACTTAGGACGGAAAAATCCCATGCACTGCTACAGGCTGGGGACCGATCAGCTAAGTAGCAGCGCTGTAGAAAAGGACCTGGGAGTTATGGTGGACGGTAAGATGAATATGAGCCAACAGTGTGCCCTTGTTGCCAAAAAGGCCAATGGCATATTAGGCTGCATCAGTAGGAGTATTGCCAGCAGATCGAGGGATGTGATAATTCCCCTCTATTCGACACTGGTCAGGCCGCATCTGGAGTACTGTGTCCAGTTTTGGGCTCCCCACTACAGAAAGGATGTGGACAAATTAGAAAGAGTCCAGCGGAGGGCAACAAAAATGATTAGGGGTCTGGGGCACATGACTTATGAGGAGAGACTGAAGGAACTAGGCTTATTTAGTCTACAGAAGAGAAGACTGAGGGGAGATTTGATAGCAACCTTCAACTACTTGAAGGGTTGCTCCAAAGAGGAGGGAGCTAGGCTGTTCTCGAGGGTAACAGAGGACAGAACAAGGAGCAATGGTTTCAAATTACAGCTGGGGAGGTCAAGGTTGGATATTAGGAAAAACTTTCTCACTAGGAGGGTGGTGAAGCATTGGAATGGGCTATCTAGGGAGGTGGTAGAATCTTCATCTTTGGAGATTTTTAAGGCTCGGTTAGACAAAACTCTGGCTGGGATAATTTAGGGGGAGTGGTCCTGCTTTTTAGCAGGGGGTTGGACTAGATGACCTCATGAGGTCCCTTCCAACCCTATTATTCTATGATTCTATGATTCTATGATCGGGCCATCTCTTAGCCCAAGGGAGTGGGTCCAAGGGTCCAAAGAAAACAACTGATCAGTGTCTCATAACCTATCTTGGCAATATGCCTGCTGGGTCATATATCTGTATATCTGCTGTCCTCAGCTTATTTCACCTTTAGTGGATCATAAGTAACAATGTTCAGTGCTCAGTGTTGCTTTTTGTTTTCAGTCCTCGTCTGTACTGCTGCGATATTGAGCAATGCATATTACAAGGATGCAATCGTCTAAAAACTGTCTCATAATAGCTTTACATTCATAATTATAGCACACTGAGTGCCTTCACAGCAACTAAAGATATAAAATAGATGAAAAGAACTATCTAAGTGCCAAAAAAAGAAAATGGTTTAAGAGGGTGCAATTATTTGGGGGAAAAATCTAGATTTGTATCAGAAAATTTTAAATGTTCAGTTTAGCTAACTTGAAGTTAGACATTTTAAGGCAATTATATTTAATATTCTTTGAAACCAGTGTTTGAATTTTATTAAGGAGGTTTGACCTCAGCTCACATGAAAAATAAGAACAAAACAAGGTGTGTAACAAAGAAAAATTAAAATACTTCTGAGCAGCTCTACCAGAGTACAGTTTTTCTGTGAGCTAAGGTTTGTCCTACCACAAAAATCAATTACCTATCAGAGCTGTATCTATGTTAATTAAGAGGAAAATCTTGTGTTTATGTATATTTTGATAGTGACTTGAGGCCCACATCATAGATAGAGAATCTGTTCTGCCAGGTCATTTGCATGCAAATAATGAAAACAGAGCCTGTCCACAACTAAATATATGCTATTTTTTAAAAAGTAGAACTTTTCACTTAAAAAGTTGGCAATAAAAGATATGTTGTACAAGGATAATTGTAAACTTAGTATAAATAGGAAAGAATGGTAAAATACCACAAGGTATTTCAGATGTCCTTCTATGGTTATAGAAAGGCAATCTATCTGAGGAGTAATAAGTTATGTTATTATAATGTATGTGCACGAGAGGATGGAGTTATGGGTGCACATTCTACCTTTCTTCTCTTTTTCTCATTGTGGATAGCTTCAACATGCAACCTTTAGTGTTCATTTCTCTCCCCCTCCCTTCCGCCCAAAGAAATGTTAACCTAAGGTTGAGACGCTTAAGATAATTTAATTTATCTCTTCTGAGAAATGTCATAGGCTTAGCCATATGTACTGTAGTTTTATTATGGCACCTTGGCTGTAACACTTGCATCGCATTTTTATTACAATGGGCACCTATACAAAACTTACTGAAATTAATTATTATTTTGAATAGCAAATCAACTATGCATTTCACTACTGAGTCACAAATGCAGTTTGCACCAGCAAAATATGCAAGTTCCTCAAAGGGCAACATACATTTCTCTCTAAGAAGTATGGACAGGAGAAAATTGCCCCTTCTTAATCATAAAAGGAGTTTTACATAGGTCTTATGAAGGGTTTGTGCAGTTTTCTTATGTCCAAAGAGATAATGTGGTCACATTTCTCAAGCCAAAATCTAATTTAATTCAGAAGGGAACTGAAAGATAGCTTGACAGCTGGACCCTGTGATTACCCTCCAAAGAGGAGCAGAAGCAGAATGAAGTCATGTGTTAATCCACTTCAAAAATGTATAAGCAATATTTTCATCAAGTGAAAATAAAACATCCTTAAAAGTAATGTTTGGGCTTTTTAGTGTTTTGTGAGCCCTTTTATTCATAGTAACAGTTTCACAAAAAAACAAGCAAAGCTATTTTTCTTATGTGTTTGACCAAGCAAAAAGTAATGGAATACGAAATGTAAAATATGAATATTTGGTATGCTTAAATTTGAAATGACATGCAGTGATGTATTGTGCTCATTTAGTGCTGTTTCTGTCCCTTTAATGTCATGAATATCTGTATATCAAGATTTAAAATTCATTTTCTACAAATAGTCACAGTGCAACTTTGAAGTTTGCTTTCAGCTTTTTCCAGTAAAACGAACACAGAATGTTGTGAGCATAGCAGAAGCAAATTCATTTAAAAATATGGGTGAATGTTTTCAGAACAAGTTTACAGTATGCATCCCACTCTAGCACTGACTTTCACTGCTTCAATATAGAAATAAACCCTCCTCTAACTACACATCTTAGTTGTTAACTACACACCACACTGTAACCTATAGGGGGAATCATCATACTTACTCAATGGGGACCCCATTCTGAAAGAAATCTTTTCTGAATCCCTCTTCTGGTCTACAAGCCCTCCCTCCCCCCAAATCTCTCCAAGCTCATCATTGGAAGCAAGCTTCCAAGAGTCCAGGAGGAACCAACTCAAAGCAGCACCGGATCTTGAGAGAACAACAGGTGAAAGCCTGCAGATATGTCTCCACTTACAGATCAATACTCTTCACAACAGACCTTTCAAGATCTAACAGTGGTGTACCTTATCCAATGGATTAAATTCTCCAATAGGAACTATGTGGGTAAAACCAGTGACTACACTCGCAAATGAACTCACACAGGAAAATGACACAAGACAAAAATACCATATCATTTGTGAGTGAACACTTTTCACAAAAAACAATGAGAGTCCTGTGGCACCTTATAGACTAACAGATTTTCTTCGGCATAAGCTTTCATGGGCTATAACCCACTTCGTCAGATGTCACATAGCCCACGAAAGCTTATGCCGAAGAAAATCTGTTAGTCTATAAAGTGCCACAGGACTCTCGTTGTTTTTTGCTGTACAACAGACTAACACGGCTACCCCTCTGGACTTTTTACAAAGTTATCATTCTGTATCTGACCTAACAGTCCTCATCCACAAAGGAAACTTGCATAGCACTTTCAAAAGATGAGCCTGGGAACTTAAATTCATAATTTTGCAAGACCCTAAAATTCATGGACTGAATGGAGGCACTGGATTTCTGGTGTATTATAACAATCTATAACCCACTAACAACCCCAGCCAGCTGTTTCCCTTTTCCCTTTCCTCCCTAAGATGGAGGGGTGTTAATAGTCCCTTAAAATAAGTATTAATTACTTATGCTAAACAAGCTGCTCCATCTTGTATTTAGCTGTGACACTCTGAATAAGTTTCCTAGATATGAAGAATAACTCTGTGTGGCTCAAAAGCTTGTCTTTCTCACCAACTGAAGTTGGTCCAGGAAAAAATACCACCTCATCCACCTTGTCTCTGTATTCTTATTAATACTACTTTAAATTATGATGTAGGGTTCAATCCTGTAAACATTTATGTACATTAGTGACTTTGTTATAGAAGTGTGAGGTTTTTGCTAATCAGATTTGATCAGTTTCTTTATTGATGGTCCAGGAAGTCTTTGGAGAGAATTAGGCTAGAACTTAAAATTTGGACATTGTGCCACTAGAGTTTTACAGTCTTTGAGTGAGACACTGGGTCTGATGTTGAAGCTTGCAGTGTCTCCCATTGTAATATGCAGAGATTTTTAGACCCTCGTTCAAGAAACTATGGCCTCATCTACACTGCTATGCTAAGTCGAGTGGAGATACGAAATCTATATACAGTAGAATGCAGATCTCCTGTCGACTTACTTAATTCCCCTTACTGTGACGTCTTAACTCGACTGCGTCGACGGGAAATACTATCCCTATGATGCAGTGTTATTCTTTTTGGAGGGGTTGAGTTACTATGTTGAAGGGGGAGCACATTAGGATCGATTGAACAGGTCCATGCTGGCTGCTCAATTCATGGGGATCAATGGAGCAATTTCAGTGTAGACATGGCCTATATTTTGATTGCCTTGTCAACAATTGCCTAGTCTTAATTTATTTATTTATTTATTTATTTATTTTTTTAAAGAAGACTATGTCATGAAAGCTCACAAGCTTTCTGTACAATCAAAGAATTTGCTGTTGTCTTTGGCAACTCTCCTCCTCATCTCTCTTCCACTAGAGGATGCTACTATTTTGCTGGGAGGACTGACAGCCTATAGCAAATGCTTCTCTTAGCTGACACTACCCCCAAATGCTCTACTTTGTCTTCTCTCCACAGGTGCAACACACAGCACCAAAGAGTAAAGAGGCCTGTAACAGGAAAAAGAAGGTTATTAGACAAAAGGTTGCCTGCTCTATCACTAGGATATAGGGAGGTGAACAAAGGCATTGCTGGAATAGCGCTTCATTGCATGGGGAAAGAGGGGTGCCCCAGCTTCTAGAGGAAAGAGAGGTGAGGGGAGGGATGAACTTTGTTGTTCTATCAAGAATGTTTGGGAGGTGACTAGTTGCTGGAATAGAGGTGGGATGGATGGAGAAGGTGGAAACCCACCTGGAGGCAGAAAGATGTGAACAGGAGGTGAAGTGGAAAGGGCAGAGGAAGCAACAGATGGTGGTAGGCAGCCTTAGAATCTCAGGAGGAAAAGAAAGTAGAGGAGATGGAAGCTCCTTTAGCAACCACAGAGAAAGGAAATTTTGCCTGCAAAAAGGAAAGACTCAAGACGGCTTGGTTGGGAAAAAGAAGTAAAGTAACTGGATAGTGAGGTAGAAATAGAGAAAGACAAAGAGAGACACTGTATGCTGTGAAGCAGGAATGGTTAGTGTTATGTCAAGAGACTGAGTCAGTGGGAAAAGGCAGAGGAGAAAAACAGTGGAGGAGGCATAATAGAGGAGACAAATATATAAAAAAATCACATAAAGAAAAAGAGATGGGGGTTGATAGATGGTTGCCTGAACAAGAACCCATTCCAATTACCGAAAGTAGATTCTTTCTTTCTTTCTTTCTTTCTTTCTTTCTTTCTTTCTTTCTTTCTTTCTTTCTTTCTTTCTTATTAAATTCAAGCTACAAAATGAAGAGGAAAGGTGAGAGGAAGGGTCAAGTCATATTGTTTGGAATTTAAATAGCTATGGATTGGAAAATAAATGTGCAAATGGGGGGGAGGCAGTAAAGAAACCCCCAAACATCATCACTTCTAGATTTGGCAATCTGAAAGTTTTCACCAAACACTTCTTATTCTGGTCTTCTGTGTCTCGCTTACTGAACTTCTGATCTCCTTTGTCATTCATAATGAATATCTGTTTCAGTATGAATGATCTGAAATACTAGAGTTGGGACATTGTTTGCCTGAAACCACGAAAGCATAAAAACAATGTCAAATATTGCCCATTTTCCCTTCCTGTTATTTTAACAGGATAATGAAATCCAGAGTTCTTTAACTTTCAGAATAACTATGGCTTCTGCCCACATCTGGCATATTGTTGCAACTTCTCACCTACCACAGCCAGCACCTGTGGCTTAGTTCCCTATAGTATACTAGACTACCCTGCTTGCTTTCCTGCCTGCCTCTCCAGACATTGTGACCCTACTCTCTTCAGTCATGTCTCCAGCTCTCTACAAACACCACATTCCCTTATCATTGAGCTCCTCCCACTTAATTTGCCCATTGGGCCTTTTTCCTTTTCTTATCTTCTCATTCCTATCTTATGCAGATAGGAGGTAGAAACTATTTTCAGATGTCGACAATTATCTGTACTTTTTATCTGTCCAGGTTAGCTTCTTGCAATCTCTTGTACTGATCATGTACCTGAAGACCACTTGTTAACTTCAGCAGGTGCAGAGTGAAGTTACCCTTTGCATATTTAGTTTCTGGGTGAATTTAAGGTTTGATTTTGACCTAAAGGTTTTATGGTTTAGTCCTACAAATTTTACAAAGCATTATTCTTAGTACTTTCCTCCAACAATTGAGGTAATTGAGCCAACCTTTTCTAGGTTTCAATATTGGGGATTGGCCCAGAAGAACTCCATAAAGACAAACTTATTACTCTATTCAGGCTCTCTTTGAGGAAGATGTTGAGTAAGGAGGATCCATTTAGTTCTGCCCCACTAGATAAAGGAATTGTTGCTGATGTCATATTTAGGGATTTTAAGTTAACCTATTTTTTTTTTAAGAAATTTAAATTGTGTGTACCACAATGTAGCTAAATTGTTTATTATAAAAGACTAATGAATCAAAAAAAAAGTTTGCTAAATAGACTAGAATTGTGCCTGTTACGATCTCTGAGATGGATTAGAGCTGTCAACAGTTCCAGTTTTGATTTGCAAAAAAATGATATAATTTAAAGAATATTAGAAGCCCAAGACCAAGCTATTCTAGTGCAGAGTAATGAGAAGACGACATTCAGGAGACAAACGTTGCTGCAAAAGGAGCTTTTTAACTATCTAAAAACCAAAAGGGATCATGGAGGAAATGCCAGTAGAAGCATGTAACCAAGGAAGCATATCTGGGAATAACGGAGAGCGTGTACAAACAAAATCAGGAAAGCCAAGGCAAAAAATGAATTACAGCAGACAAGAAATGCTAAAGACAAGAAATGGTTCTACAAATGTCAGACAACAAAAAAAGATCAAGGATGGTGTCAGTCACTGCTCAATTGAGAAGGTGGGCTGGTAATTAAAGATATTGTGGAGCTGCTCAATGCCAACTTTGCGTCAGTCTTCACACACAAAATAACATGAACAGAAGACTAGCAAATTTATCATACGCAATAAAGGGGGAAGGGATGGTTCTATGATTCTAAAATCTCACTTTCATTTTAAATATGGTCCCTAGTGATGTCAAGTAGGCTGTGAAAAAGAATAATCTTACCTATAATGCACTGAACTGTAGACTGATTTTGGAAGAATTTGTTTGCTAAATTATTTTTTAAAATTATTATAGTGTGCAATGAAAAATTAGAAGCTAATAACTTATCTATTGTGAATTGTCAGGGAACATTGTATGCCTTTGTCAGGTGAATTTGTGCTTTGCCTTTAGGAAGGGGCAAGTATGGGTGGAAGATATAAGGAGCCTTTTACTTCTCTCTCCCCCGATGTCCCATGCAAAAGTCTGCAGAAATGGAGCTCTGTGCTTTGGTTTCTCTCCCTAACATGGAAGCACAGCCCAGCAAAGCTGGCCAGAATAAACTTCACAAAAAAGTGTTCAATAATGGCTGCACAGCTTTCATGCATCTAAGATCAGAATGTCTTTTAGGGCTTATAGGTACATATAAGCTCCATGAAGCATATCCTTCACAGTCATAAATTGGCATAGCTCCATTGGCTTCACCACCTGAGGATCTACCCCCAGGTTTAAGGCAGAACTTATTTTTCACTTGCTGAACTTCTTCTCCCCAGTGTTCCTCCTTACTGTTAGCTTGTTCTTAAATGTCACATACAATCCCTGAATAATTTTAGTGAATAGCCTTGGTTTCTTGGTTGTGCACACACTGTAGTTGATATTAAAATTTGAATGGTAGTTAGTTTTGGTTGGACTTGTTAACAACATGGTTTATATACAGTCCCTGATTGGAAGACTTTTATCCAGTTGTTGGGGTGAAGGCTTGCATTTACAAATTCAAAATTCATTTCAAATTCGCTGTCACTGTTCCTGCCAGTAAACTTGTTAGAATAGTCATGACACAAACAAAAAAGGGGCAAGAAAATAATTGGATTTGTGGAAAACTTTGTGCCCTGTACACTTGCTGATAATGTTTATTTTGTTGAACTTATCAAACTACATATATTTATGCCTTGAATTCCTGCATTAATCTGCATGGAGCTATTTTTTCTTATAGCTTTGCCTCTTGTATAAGCTGCTCAGTACTAGTGCTCATAGTAAAGGGCGTCATCCCATTACACCTTATATCCACTGTAGAATTTCTTCAGTTATATTTCAGCAATGTTAATCATTATGCACCAACTTTATATATTGCCTTAATGGTCAAGGTTGATCAGACATGGGAACTGTCTTTTTTCCTGCAGCTGCCCAGGAAAATGAGAAGGACTGATTCTTTGCTATGTGCTTCAGAATTCAGAATCTCGTTGGGTTAACAAGGTTACCGTTCCCAACCCAACTGTCAATCTCAATCCTTTGGAACATCAGGTTGCACAGGTCAGCCCACAGCTTGTTAAACCATTTCCACAGTCCAGAAGTAGTAGACGTTTAGTTAAAATCTGTAAAATCTTTATGCTGTACAACTTTCATTACATTTTATCTGTTTCTCTACATTCCTTCTTAATATCGCTGCCTTCTAACAGCATATAATGCTCTAAGCATGATTAGAAATATCCTGTACCTCTCTCTACTGCAACCAATTGACCTCCAAACAGCAACAAGAGAGATCTGGGAAATAACCTCTCTCAAACTCAAGCTCTTATTGTAAGTCTGAGTTCTTCCTGGAGCTGGAAGTCACAGTAAAAGGTCAGAGCATTGATACAAGGTATGTTAGTGAACTGTACCACATGTTAGCCCAAAACCTGTAGTGCTTGGGTAAAAAGAATGATACAACATCTGTGAAAACTTTCCTATCAATATACTCGTTATGTGGGAAGGATGCTTTTGTGATATCCAGAGAATCAAAGTAGTTATTCACAGATTCATTTTTGGTCTAACAATCAATTAATGACCTACAGGTCACAGAACTCTATTTTTTAATACCTCCTTGTGTCTAAGCAGCTTAGGATAGTGATGGCCTTTTGCTCTTTAAAAAATGTCAAGTGTCAAAGAAATTTATATTGAGGATTTGAAAACGCTATGAGTCTTTTGTGAGAGCAGGAAAGCTTTGATTATTTTTTATATTTTTTCATTGGAAACCGTATAAAATATTGGTTATAGGAATATGTCTAAGTATATTTTTAACCAGCCTAATGGCAAATTGAATAATTCTCTATACAGCTATTATTTTTATTCCTGCAACCAGCATTTCCTTGAGGGTTCAGGGTGTAGAAAAGCACTTTGAATTTAACATGGTGTGATTCTGGTTAACTGAGTGACTGCTCTGGCCAAATCTGTAGGCATTAGCTAAGAAGGGACAAACTCATAGCTGGCAACCATATCAGCTCCATATCATGCTAGTTTTGTTCAAAGTAAATATTAGTCTTATAAGAACATATTTAGTGTTTAGACACTTTGAAATGCATGACAGTTCCTGCATGCATTAAACTCACTTGTAATGTCTGTATTCCATGCTACAAGGTAAAATGTGTTTGTTTTATTATTGTAAAAATGCCTACTCTGAACTTGTGAACTCAGATAGGAAGAGTGCCCCTCTTCCTGCCCCACCCAATAAAGAAAGACTATCAAAAATTAGGTGCACCATACTAGGACAAAAGCTTGTTAATTGTTCCATCCTCCCATTAAAAAGTACATTCAGTAGAATTCATCCAATTGGTTTGTATGTTGGAGGAAAGAAATATAAATAGCTAACAAGGATTGTTCATCTTTTTGCTGTTTGGAGTCCTTTAAGGACTGAATCTAAGAAACAAAAAAGCACAGCTTAGCAAGGTCAACCTGGCTTCAGCCCTGAAAATACATTTCATGCTGACAGATTGCTATATCTCTGTCATCTTTTGAATCACAAACTAAAAATTATTTGTGCATCTATTTTGTTTGCTTTGATCTGTCAATAACATTTTTATTTCTTTTTTCCTAGTTAATAAACCCTTAGGCTATGTCTACACTTACCAAAGTTAGTTCAAATTAGTTAATTCGAACTAACTAATTTGAACTAATTTTAGTTAGCTTGAATTAACTTAATTCAAACTAGCATGGCCCCACTGGAATTTTAGTTCGAACTAAGCAAGTGCCAGTTAGTTCGAACTAACATGGCCACATTGACTTAATTCGAACTAACTAGTTCGAATTAAGCGTTAGTTTGAAAGGTATAATTGAATGTATTAGTTTGAATTAAGGAAGCCCTTAATTTGAACTAATGAAAGCCTAGTGTGACCAAGGCTTAAGTAGTTCGAATTAAGCTTCCTTAATTTGAACTAACTTGCCAGTGTAGCCATAGCCTTAGTTAGTATATTATAGGATTGCCTGCTGGTATTCTCTTCAATAGGAGATCTAAGGTACAAGATGATCTGGGGTAACTAACTGGTTTCTTGGGACTGGAGCAATCTGAATATTTTGTGATTTTTGGTGTAAGTGATCATTTATCACTAAGTCCAACTTGTCTGAGTGTCAAGATAGACTGGAGAGCCCAAGGGAACCGTCTATGACTCCATGGTAAGACTAAAACAAACAAGGAGTCCTGTGGCACTTTTAAAGACTAACACATGTATTTAATGCATGAGCTTTCATGGGAGAAATCCCACTTCATCGGACACTTGAAGATAGGGAACTCACAGAATGGGAGGAAAAATAAATGCAGGGAAGTGCAAGTCATAGGGTCAGGTCAGGCTATTTCAGCAAATCAAATCAGTTGCTTAAATTCAAACAGTGTGGAACAACATATTTAGAAGGTGGGGAGGTACAGATGAGGGAAAGTCACTTATTGTAATGAGAGAACCAGTAAGAAAACAGTAAGACTATTAAAGTGGTCCAAGAGTTCACATTTCTTTTCTGTGTTGGTGCAATCTAATATAGTACATACCACCAGTTTGGGGTATCTGTCCTGCTTTTGAAGTCTGCCTTGAGGTTACTCTTGTTCACCCGCCATTTCATACAGCACGAAACATGGATTGGATTTTTTTTTTCAGTGTTCTACATTGAACCTTGCTGGTTTACTGCAAAATGACATTTACATAAGCCAGCACAGGGTTTCCCTTCATTCTTTGTTGCTATTTTGCCAGGTTTGGTTAAATTGATATGGTTATCTTCAAGGTGGCCAAAAGTTTAAATTTGTAAAATCTATAAAGAAATCCACTGCACAGATTTTCATTGTCTAGGTTGATTAAAAAAGCAAAACAACTTAAAAGGAACAGAAATGACTGGAATAATATTAAAAGGTCATTTTCCACTTTTAATAATCAGAGATGTCCTTGGTAAAATAGGTAAATACATGTTTGATTGCATTATATTATTTTGAAATTGACAGTATTTATATCAAATTCCAAAGGGGTAGCCGTGTTAGTCTATTGTAGAAAGACAACAGAGTCCTGTGGCACTTTTAAAGACTAACAGATTTATTTATCGCATGAGCTTTCATGGGAGAAAATCCCACTTCGTCAGACGCTTTGAAGATGGGAAAGCGTCTGACGAAGTGGGATTTTCTCCCACGAAAGCTCATGCGATAAATACATCTGTTAGTCTTTAAAAGTGCCACAGGACTCTAGTGTTTATATCAGTAATTCAAAATTTGAGTTTCTTATCAGAATTGAAAGTGATCCAACTATCTTGGCAGCACTCTCAATCTCTCTTCTGGTGGAAGGAGGCTTGGTAGCTGTACCTCCCTTCTAACCCTTCTTCCTCTTACTAAGATGACATCAAGCTATTCTTCTTCCTCTGGGTAGTTTCGAGGCACAGAGTCCAAATATAGCCTCCTTCATCATGACAGCTTCTTTGAGGAGGACCAGGAATATCCAAGGTCCTTTTCCCCCTTACATAGTACATGATGGTAAGCGTTTCAGCATCAATGTGAAAATCATACTTCCATTTGAAAGACTGGCCCCACTGATGTTATAAATAACATCTAAGATTATTGCAAAAGATGGAAGAAAAGGTTATTTAAACATAAACAATTGATACATCTCATAGAATTTAGAGGTATTACCTAGTGCAAATTGTTGATGTTCATAGTGTCATCCGCTGAAGTTTTAAAGTTAAATCCCGCACCAGAAGTGCCCAAAAGGAGTTGCTACAGCCTTTATATTTCTTGTCTAAGAATTATGCTAGACAGATCACTAGGTGGTCTTGCACAAATCTGCCTTATAACTTATCAATAGCAATCAATGTGTATTATCATCTTATCTGAATCTAGACTACTAGATGTTTAGAATTTTTAAAATATTTTCTTGGAAGTGGGAAGCATCACTCAGTATAACACGACTTTTAGTCAGTGACTGGTCCTGGAGCAGAGGCAAACAATTTAAAACAAAACCATTGCATACCTACTCTTCTCCCCCTCCAATATCTTTGCTGTTGATGACTCACCAAGATCACTCTCACCTTCTTTTACACCAAGTTTCGCTTACACCTGGAGCTGGGCTGCAGCTTGACAAACTTTCTGTTCAAACTGTTGTGTTGGGATCAATTGGTGTACAGGAACTGCCGGTACTGCATAATATGTACCTTCCATTGGAAAGCAAATGGCAGGTCACCCTCCCCACAGTTGAATTGAATCTGACTGACAGGGTGTAGCAGCTTCTTCTAGAAAACCTCTGCTTTGATTCCTGTGCAGAGCACAACAGCACTGCTTCAGGTACAGAATCCACAGAAAGGTGGCCAAAACATGGAGATTTTTTGGTGCCTCTTTCATGTACCACCTTAGTCATCTATGTAATGGGCTTATGTTTAGGTTGCAACAGATGAAGGTACCCACTTCCAAGTCAACTAGATTTATTTTTGCAAGTAAGATTTCATGAGACACTGTATCAAATGCTTTACCAAAGTCTAGATGTATCAGACCTCTTGCATGCCATTCTTCCAATGAGTCTGTTCCAGGTCCAGTTTCAATTATTCTAAGCCATTCTTTATTTAATATATTTAATTCAAGAGTCTGTGGTCTTTAGCTCCAAGTTTCCTCCTCTACTCATTCTTAGTTTGGGCTCCATTGCAGAAGGAAAACATAGCCTGTAGGTAGTCAGGTCAAAGTGCATTGAGGATTTGGAATATGATGACTGAACTTTAAACTGAATCTGATATTGAATGGGGTACCTGGGTACTGTGCGAAAGACAGTTCTCTCTCATTCTTGGTGATGCAGATTTGAAGCTATACAGCTTATGGAAAAATTTTGTAATCAGTTACCATTTCCTCATATGCCACTACCTCTCTGCTGCATAAATTACAAATGGATGGTTTAATGGCTAAATATGGGCTAATGTTACACACTGTACAAAGATCCTTGATGGTAATGTCGTCTTCCACAATTATGTTTGTTGATTGGTGATACAACTTTTAGATATAAAATTTGTGTTTGACTATAATTCTAAACTTTAAATATTAGCATTTACATTTATAGACTGGTGAGGAACAGCATATTAATAATTTTTTTGATTAAGTTCTTTGTGATCATTTCTTCTTTTTTTATTCCCTTGAGTAGTGCCTGTTCAATCCTAAATCCACTGAGGGTATTCACCCTGCAGGCAACTGTCACAGGGAAGAACAGACAAGTTACTGTTACAGGCTAAATGATGTGATACATTTTTTTTCCCCAAGAAAGTAGAAAGATCTCTTCCAGAAGGCAAATTGCAAAGTGAATAGTAAAGTGATGACATGTTATTCCCCTTCCTTGTGATTTTTGGTGGTTAGGGAAAAGTTATGACAAGGACATAGCCTAGTGGTTTTAATCTTTTTATGTGGAAATATTGTTATCTAATAAACTGCTAAATATATGTTTCTTAATAATTTAATGTACATAGTGTACCTGCTGTGGTAGATATTGATGATTTAGTACTCTAAACAGGATTGTTTCACTTTCATGTAGAACTCTGTCAGAAAAATCCCTAATGTACAACCATTATGAAATCTAACAAGGTACCTGAAATGTTCTCTGGTAAATAACCTGCTCAGGATTAGCCAGAAATATATTCTGGACATTAAAGAACAATAGTATTGCTAATTACAAATATTTTAAATGCAGGTTTATCATTACAGTCAATATGTTCCTAAATTAGTCACTTAACCAATTCCTGAGTCTAGAGCACATATTCTATACCTACTGTGTGTGCACACGTGTACATGTGAAACAGTGAGCACTTAGCACACCTGAAATTATTTTAGCAGCAGAATATAAAATCCTTATCCTAATTTCTAAATGTGCTATAATTTACACTACCATTTATTGTTGAAAAACGTGATGCTTTTTAATCCCCTGCCATTGAGATGTATTGAGCGTTGTTCACTAAAATTATTACACATTTCCTCTCTGACAATGAGGAGAAATTAGAGCTGTACTGTAAATAAATATTACAATACTTGAAAAATATATTTGGGCTATTTTTCCCTCTTAGGGCTCACAGACTCTAGACCTTAGTAGTCTAGTTTCTGGATAAGAAATAAGAATCTCTATCCTTCTTTTTGTCCTTTTTGTACATCATTGAAAAACACTGTGGATCTCCCTTTATGTTCTCCCTGAGTCCTAATTAGAGCTGCACAGGGCATCACAAGAGGAACAAGACCTAGCAAAGAAACTTATGATGGCCACCAGATTCAATGCTAGGCTTTAAGCAGACTAATAAATTGCTTAGGTCCCCAAGCAGTTCAAGAGGGCCCCATTAACATTTTTTTTAGTATGTGTGGGGGGATGGGGCAAAAAAGATTCGTTCTTAGGGCCCCAAATGGGCAAGCACTGTCTCTGGAGGTAACTAATCAATTATATCTTTTGTTACCTTGGCCAAATGAGTTGTGAAGAAATTGAGTGGAACACAAAAAATCCTTATAAAATCATATGGCCAGTAATTTCTGTTGCGTGCTGTAGAACACCATGGAGGTTATAGCAAAAACAACAGAAGTCCTGTGGTGCTTTAAAGACTAACAAATTTCTTCGGGCATAAGCTTTCATGGGCTACAACTGGCTTTGTCAGATGCATCTGATGGGCACTCTCAGCATCATGGAGCAGTATGTATGCCAGACTGCACTCCGCAAAACCATTCTCTCTCTCTCTCTCTCTCTCTCTCTCTCTCTCTCTCTCTCTTAGGGAGAGTGTGTGGTCCCACAGATCACAGTCACGGGCATGATGGAAAAGGTTCACAGGCCACATGTTTGACACCTCTGCTATATGCAGACTAACATGGCTACCCCTCTGGATAGATGTTATAATTTAACAATATGGTTCAAAATGATGGATTCTTCTGTGTGTGTGTCCATGTGTGTGTGCGCGCGCACACGCGTATTTGTCTATATTGATAACAAGGAGTTGAAAATCATCTAAAATATGGTCCCCAAAATGCATAATACACTGGTTGGTTATGAAACAACAGATGCATATGAAAACCCCATCAGCAATTCAATTTCCAGAATTGTTGATGTCATTTTTTTCAGTTTACAGTTTATTATGATAAAACAATGAAAGTCCTGTGGCAACTTAAAGACTAACAAATTTCTTTGGGCATAAGCTTTCATGGACTTTGTCAGTGGGTTGCAGCCCACAAAAGCTTATGCCCAAAGAAATTTGTTAGTCTTTAAGGCTTCCTTAACATTAAGGAGACAACGGTTGTTCACACCCTCCTGTCTAAGGCATTCCTCCAGAATGACACAAGTTAAAGTTATAAAGTTATAAAACCACCTTTTCATTAGACTTAAGGCTTAATTCGACTTTTAAAAGTTGAATTAAGACAGTGTAGCCTTGGGGTAGCTTAAGTCTACCCCAGGACTACACCAATGCCCTCCCTGCCGGGGGAGGGCACAGGGGGAGCCTGGCATGCCCCCCAAAGGGCAGGGCATGTGGGCAGGGTGTCACACTGTCTGGATTTAGGGAAGCATTTATGATATTATTTTCTATGGATATCTCATAAATGCTATAATCCATAGGAACTATGTCATGTTTGGTATCAATAGAAAGGTAGTAATTTGCTGGGAATGATTACATAGTTTATGTCTAGGAATTCTATTTCGATTAAAAGTTAGGAATTTGATGTTATATCTATACTTTAACTTGTGTCATTCTGGAGGAATGCCTTAGACAGGAGGGTGTGAACAATCATTGTCTCCTTAAGTCTAATGAAAAGGTGGTTTTATAAAGTCGACTTAATTTTCATTAAGTCAACTTTATTTTCCTTTATTTCAGAGGTATTATGAAAAGAATTTAGATTCTCGCCCTTAGTATGCTTTTTCAGCACTTAAGGTTTTCAGTATTGAACTTTAACTCTCCACAGTATGTGTGTTGAAGCTGACTTAATTTCTGGCACTAATTAACAATCACTGGCTCTTCTGAACAACAGTAGTCCAGCCTCTGAGAATTAAAATAGAGTTCTGGTGTCTTTGGTTGTCAGCAGATAGCATTTTCCTATAGAGCTTTGGGAAATGGTGTAATCTGAACTGGACACCTTCCAGTTCTGTTAAACATTACTTATGACTCACACAAGGCTCTTCCATACCTGTCTACTCTGTATATCCTGGACTGCTGTTTACATGTCAATTCCAGCTTGAGGGATACACCAACACAATCACTAACTGTAGACATTAAGTCCCGTATGCTTTTTAATGGCAATGCAATTTCTGCACTAGTTCTGAATAGCTCATTGTTTTCCTTTCTTGATTTATATTCAGATATAGAAGGGAAGTGCTTATCCTGTGTAGGGCAGCACACTGAACTGGTCTTCCTAACAGAAGAAAAACTAAAGGTGTATTCTTCCCCAGACATGTTCACTTCGTAAAGGAAGAGCACTCTATAGCACTAAAACTAGATGATGTCTGTATTTTTCACAAATACATTTCTTTGTAATTTGGCCCCAGTAACTCATATACAGTAATCTCACACTCTTATTTATTTATTTATAAACAATCAGTTCTTATTAAGAATGTCATTATTTGGATAAACTCATAGGCTATATCTACACTTAGGGATTTAGGTCGACTTAAATAAGTCGACTTTAAGTCGACCTTATTAAGTCAACTTAGAGAGTCCACACTTAATTTACTTACTAGTGTAGACGCACCCACTGGCACTGATGAATGGTATAAAATTATGTAAAATGCAGACTTCTTTTATTTCAGAAAAAGCATATATGAAATTAATTTACTCCTACAATCGTTATGCACAAATTATGCTCTCTAATATTCTCACTGCAACAGTCTCCAGATAGCTTTGAATTTTATGAGTTTTTTTCCAGTTTTTTAATCATAAAAACCTCAAACAGATTCTGTTTCTGAAAATAATCAATGTAGAAGTGTACATGTGGTCATCCCTGTTTGTGTGATATTATATTTTTATATATACAAAAATATACCTTCATTTTACTAAATGGACTTTCTCAGAAATATAGCTATATTGGTCAAAATTTTGCTTTCAACTCATTCAGGTCACTTCTAAAATTCAAAAACAGTCTTTTTTTTAAAATAATGATCTAAGAGAGAACAGTGCCACAATGGTCCCTTGGAATGACAAGCAATGATGGCATGAAATAGATTCCTATTTCAAAATAAGCGGTGAAGTCCCCTTGTAGTATCATTATTTATGAGTCCCAAAGAAAATTTATTTTAGTGCTGGTCTAGAACAGTTTGAAACATCCTATGCAGTTTGACTTTAAACAACGTTTAGAAAACAAGATTGAACACCCTTGAAATGTATGTCTAGCTATATTGGTATAAGACATACAATAGAACCTCTGAGTTACAAACACCTCAGGAATGATGGTTGTTTGTAACTCTGATTTTTTTCGTAACTCTGAACAAAATGTTATGGTTGCTCTTTAACAACTGAACATTAACTTAATGCAGCTTTGAAATACTTCTGTGAAGAAGAAAAATTCTGCTTTCCCTTTATTTATTTATTTATTTTTAGTAGTTTGGGTTTAACACAGTATTGTACTGTATTTGCCCCCCTCTCTCTCTTTGGCTGCATGATTGTGTATTGCGTACTGTGTAATTCTGGTTCCAAATGAAGTGAGTGGTTGGTCAGTTTGTAACTCAAGTGTTCCTAACTCTGGCTGCGTCTACACTGGTAAATTAAGTCCACTTAAGCTTGCTTAAGTCGACTTAATTTACCCTGCGTCTACACTACAGTTTCCTTAAGTCGATTTATGCAGCTTACTTAAGTCGACTTAAGGAAAATAAAGTCGACTTAATTAAAGTTAAGTTGACTTTATAACACCTCCTTTCAACTAGACCTAAGGCTTAAGTCGACTCCCTAGAGTCGACTTAAGCCAGTGTAGACGTGGGGTAGCTCTAAGTCGACTTAGGGCTACCCCAGGACTACACCAATGCCCTCCCTGCTGGGGGGGGGGGCACAGGGGGAGCCTGTACCTAGGTACAATGGGGCAAAGGCTGAGCCCCTTGGCATTGAGCAAGGGGTGCCCCCATGCCCCCGTGGACCTCCCCTAGGTCTCCCTAAGCCCCTAGAAGTCGACCTAGGTGTCCAGTGTGGATGCTCTAGGTCGACTTTTGAAGTTCCCCTTTAAGTTGACTTTATTTTTAAGTGTAGACACAGTAAGTTGACTTAGTTAAAGTCGACTTAAATTACCAAGTGTAGACATAGCCTCTGAGGTTCTACTATACTTAGGCTGTCTTAAACACAGATAGGACCAAATGTTTTAAACCATTTTTTTAATAAGTTGCACAATCTAAGTTCAAATATGATTTTTGAAAATAGTTTTAGAATAGTTTGATGTGCCTGACCAGCTGAACTGTGTTTGAAATTGTAGCTACTACTTTATAGAATCATAGTATCTTAGGGTTGGAAGGGACTTCATGAGGTCATCTAGTCCAACTCCCTGCTAAATGCAGGATCACTCCCACTAAATCATCCCAGCCATGGTTTTGTCTAACTGGGCCTTCAATTCCAAAGGGGTAGCCGTGTTAGTCTATTGTAGAAAGACAACAGAGTCCTGTGGCACTTTTAAAGACTAACAGATTTAGTTATCGCATGAGCTTTCGTGGGAGAAAATCCCACTTCGTCAGACGCTTTGAAGATAGGAAAGTTACAGAGTGGTAGGAAATTAAATGCAGGGGAGTGTATGACATAGCATCAGGTCAGGCTGTAACAGCAAATCAAAATAGGTGTTAGGATTCAAAACACTGGGGAACAGCACATAGAGGAGGGGGAGGTCAAATCACTTGTTGTAATGCGAGAAAAATCCATAGTCCCTGTTTAACCCCAAGACAACT
>ML685849.1:8485234-8504291 GCA_007922175.1 Pelusios castaneus | reverse complement strand
AGATGAATAACAAATCACAGCTTCAAAGAGAGTCTGCAGAACTCGAACTTATATGCAAATTTGACTCAGTTGCCTTGGGGTTAAACAGGGACTATGGATTTTTCTCGCATTACATCAAGTGAATTGACCTCCCCCCTCCTCTATGTGCTGTTCCCCAGTGTTTTGAATCCTAACACCTACTTTGATTTGCTGTTACAGCCTGACCTGATGCTATGTCATACACTCCCCTGCATTTAATTTCCTCCCACTCTGTAACTTTCCTATCTTCAAAGCGTCTGACGAAGTGGGATTTTCTCCCACGAAAGCTCATGCGATTAATAAATCTGTTAGTCTTTAAAAGTGCCACAAGACTCTGTTGTCTATCTTCTTTCTATTAGTTATTACATTTTAATTAGGGATAGGCAAGTTACTGCACTGGGTGCTGGACCTCGAGCAGCAATCTTTTCTCAAAACCAAGTCAAAATTGGATTTTTTAAAGAAAATGGTCTTATTGGTGGCTTTTTGTAAAGTACATATAGAAAGAATCACCATGTAACAAAACTGATCTTCTCCTGAACCAGAATATACAGTAGTTTTGTGACTCTTTGACAACTCCTACTACAGGTTGTCAGCAGAATCTAAGCACAGACTTCTACTGCTTGACCTAAAGCAGTTATTCCATTAGCTAATAGTAATAATAGAATATTGTCCTCTATGTGGACTGGCCACTAGTTTATTGAACAAGCATGTTAAGCAAAAGGTTTAATGGTTGAGATCATGGACTTTCCATACCCTTCAAATCCAGAATCATAACTGCAGAACTGTTTACATACCAAGAAGGGAGCAGTTAAGGTTATTAAAGTCAAACAAAGCATGACAGACATTTTTTGTATCAATCTTACTAATGAGAAATTAAGAGTTAGTGGAAAGATAAAGAAGAAGTCAAAGAGAAAGGTAAACAATACCTGGTAATAGTATACATACTATAATAAATAGAATAGATAGTTAACGATTTGCCAATATTACAGTGGATGGGAGTGAAGCTTGGGAAATGATCAGGTTGCTAAAACTTAAGTTGTCTGCATTTCTCTGTCCTAGAGGCTATCAATAAGACAAACAGTGACCTAATTCACAAAGATTCATCAAGTTGGAATATTCACCTGAATATAAATGACTTTTTATTGTGTGAATTATTGGTGGTACCTGGAAGGATTTAGGACCAACATTTAAATGACAAGAAACACTTAAGGGAAATTCAGAAAAGGAGATATTCCTGGAGTTTTATGACACTACTGGAGAAGTGCCAGAGATGGATTTATAAAGATCCTATCTACAGATTAAGGGAATTATTCCAAAGACCTTTGGTTGCAGTGTGTATTGGATCACATTTAACTATGTGATTTTTGTGTGGTTAATTTTTTAATGAGCTCTGTTACAATATCTTACATGTAAAATAAATTTTGGGGGGGGCAATATAATTTATGTTGTAATGAGGGATCAGGTAGGTTGTACATGTTACAGAGTTGAACTGTAACCTGTTGCAATAGAGCTATGCGATGAGCTTTTACATCTTGCTAACACATCCTAAATGATAAACAGCTGATGAGTACGTAGACATGTAGCAAAATATTGTCCATAAACATAATTAGCACAAATTACTTTTTTAAAGTGTAAGGCTTTTTTAAATTATGTGGTCTGATTCTTTAACACAAGTTCAAACTAATGATGGGTGAAACTCAGTAGGGCCTGAGGTTTATTTTGGAGAAATCCCCGAAAGTTTGGATGTCGTTCTAAAAGAGATCTTTCTTTTTCATCTTCCTTATCTCTTTGCCTTCTCCTTCCCATACTACTCATATCCTTTTTCATATTCCATACTGCCATCTGATAACTCTGTCCATCCACACTCTTCTTTGAAATTTCATCAATGAATTTTCATTCATGAAATTGTTTTCTAGTTCCTGTTACTTTTAAATCTCATAGTTTGGTATGTCCTTATTTAAGGATTTATCAAAGGGACCTCCCACTTATTTCGGAGAAGCATCAGAGCAGGTGAGATTTGTAGATCAATATAGCAGTGGTTCCTAACCTTTTTGGCTCAAGGGCCACAGATATCATTTTTACAGCCCTGAAGGGCCACCAGCCTCTGCCAGCTGGTCTGTCTCCTCACTGATCTCCTGTCTACAGCATCTCCCTGGCTGCAGCAGGGAAACTGCATACATCTGTAGCCCTGTGCATTCAACTTGGGCCCTAGGCAGTGGCTCCCTTCTGCAGCCAGGGGGATGGCAGAACAGTGCTCCCCTCTTCTGGCTGCACAGGCATCCCAGTGCTGATCTCCCACCCCTTGGCTGCAGCACGGAGCCTGTACCGTCATTTAGCCCCAAGAAACATTCTCCACTTTGGTTCTTAGTGGCTCTCTTCTGCAGCCATCAGGGGAGCTGCCCAACACTTTGAAAGCTCTTCAGGGCCACCTTTGGCCGTCGGGCCAGAGGTTGGGACCCACTGGCATATAGCAAGGTGGAGATTGCCAGGAACATTAATTGGAAATCTGCTACTAAAATAATAGATTTTTAAGACCTGAAGGGACCATTAGCTCATCAGGTCTGACTTCCTGTATAATACACCCCATTGAATTAATTTCACTGAGTTGCCCCGCACTGAACCTGGGTTACCTAGGGAGGTGGTGGAATCTCTGTCCTTGGAGATATTTAAGGTCCGGTTAGAAAATACCCTGGCTGGGATGATTTAGTGGAAATAGTCCTGCTTTTAGCAGGGGGTTGGACTAGATGACCTCATGAGGTCCCTTCCAACCCTATGATTCTATGAACCCACTAACTTATATATGACTAAAGCATATCTTCCAGAAAGGCACCCAATCTAAACATCAGTGATGCAGATTCTATTTATTCCAACCAGTAATTAGCCTCGTTTATTAAAAAAAAACAAAAAAAACCTTATTTCTCATTTAAATTTATTTAGCTTTCATTTACAGCCATTGGTTCTTATTATGCCTTTCTGTGCTAAATTAAAGACCTTGTTATCACCCAGCATTTTCCTCTTGTGAAGACACTTATACACCTTAACCAAATCTTCTTTCTGATAAACTAAACCATTTCCGATCTTTAGGCCATCAAATCATTTTGTGGTTCTTTTCTGCACCCTCTCCAAGTTTTCAGCATTCTTTTAAAAATGTACTATACACAGCATTCCATCATCATACTCACCAATGCCATATGAACAGATAAAATCATCTCCTCACTCCAAAATTGCTGCTCCCCAGTTTATACATCCAAGGATTACATTGGTCCTTTTTGCCACAGCTTTGCACTGGGAGGTCATATTGACCACCTTATCTGCTATGATCCCTAAATCTTTTTCAGAGTCACTGGTTTCCAGGATTCAGTCCCTCATGCTGTAGCATGGCCTGAATTCCTTGTTCCTAGATATATAATTTGCATTTGGCTGTACTCAAATTCATTTGAATTGATCCAATTTTCTAAGCAATCCAGATCACTCTGCCCTGTCCTCATCAACATATACCACTCCGCCAAACTTTGTGTCATCTGCAAATGTTATCAGCAATTATTTTGTAGTTATTTGCAAATTATTGATACAAATATTGAATAATCTAAAACCAATTCCTGGGAAGCCCACTAGAAACATCTCTATTTGATGATGATTCGCCATTGACAATTACTTTTTTAGATGTCAGTTAGCCTGCTCTGAATCCATGTAGTCTCAATACATTTTGATGAAATTGTTCCCCATTATTATTATGTGTAGAAAAAGACTATAGTGGAGTATATTAAAAACATTTGTGGGTGAATTTAATATTCATGAAAGTGAGTGGCTAATAGTACAAGCGTGCAGAAAGGTTAATACCACTATTAGAGCAGTACTGAATCTCTTTTAAGCAGAGACTAAAAGCCACAACAAATATTACTAGAGCAAGCTCACTCCAAGCTATTGACCAGTCACTGACTAGAATAGATGATGGACATTGTACTCTGGAACATGACCAGCCTGGACTTAATGGACAAAGAAGCTATAGGCAGGACTGAATATTGATGCTGTTTTGCTTCTTGTTTCTGCAAAGACAATTTGGAATGAAAAAAAGGTGAGTAAACAGAATTATATCAACAGTACACTTTCAGTTGTGACCTGCACTAGAACTGAACTCCATTCTCCAGTGGCAAAAACAATATTTTTGAAAATCTAAATATTCCTTCCAGTATAAAAGTGGATAAATGAAATATGCAGTGTTTTAATACTTTTTTTCAAAAAACTACTCCAATCAATAATTTAAGTGCCTAAAATAAGGCATATTTGCATACCATTGGAAATTATTGATAATTGCCTAATTTATGTTATTTCTTATGCATTGATGATGAACTTGGACAGTAAATATCACAATCTTGTTTATAAGGGCCACTTTTCCCAAATGGCAACAACATTTATATGGAAAACAGTCTGCAAATAACTGAAGTCTTTTGATTTAAGAGCTACCATGTCTTTTTTTCAAATGCTACTTTATAGTTACAGATTATGTGTTATTTTAGCCTTTATTCCAAAATACCATTTTGTTAGTCCCAAATCACTTCACCATATAAGGAGATCATTTAAGATCTATTGAAATGATGCCATCTCTTGGGTACAAGCAGTTCTGTGCCAGAAACGCTCCTCAGTGGGATTGTGAGGAAAATGGAGAATAATTTCTCCATTTGGGAATTAGGTAGCCAGAAAGTAATTTGGAATTTGGCCAGAATACCAGGGTTAATAGCCTTTCTCTTGTGAAAAGCACCATGGGATCTTTAATGACAAGTTGTCAGGAAGGCTTCAGTTTTATGTCTGCTCCAAAAGATGTGATTGGTTCATGTAACTGGAATAGAGTTCTGCTGACTTTTACAAAGAGAGTTTGTACCTATTAACTGTTTATATTATTTTAGCCAATATAAATGTAAACTTACAGATAATTCTTTGACTTCTTTCTTGATCTCTTTTATTTTACCACTGAAGGAAGAGAGAAGGCTTTTCAGATCATTAAAATATGTAATCTTTTCAATTTATTTAGAATACTGCTCCATAGAAAAGCACTAAATATGACTGGTGATAGGAAGGGATGCTTAGAACACTTTCTCACTATATGTTAATTTCTTTGCCCTGTCAAAGTCCAGACACCTGAGGTCTAAATTCGATAGAATATATGTTCTCAATATCAGCATAAGATTTGTACAAGAATATAAATGTACACAAGGACACAAACTGCTATAATAAAATATGCAAGTAGAACTTTGGCTTTTTAAAAAGTTTTTGTGGTTTTTATATTGCATGTATTTTATTTTTTGTTCAAATGTAGATCATTAGAATCAACACGAAATCTACATTCCACAGTCTCTAACATACCTGTATAACTCAAATTTGACTTTGCTGGGAACATATTTTTGTTCAGATTATAGAGTTCTTATTGACTGTATATTGGAGGAGGGTATTTTTTTTTCCTTATTTAGTTTTTGCTCATTTCATATTGTTCTTTGATTTGGGGAAGAATTTGAATTTTATGTAAACTTTCTGTCCCTTTGAGGACATACCTGCTATTCTTCTTTTCTGTAAACTCCCTCCTACTCCTTTCAACCCCTTGGCTTATTATTGTTATATTTTTCTAAATGAGGAGTGAAAGTGGAGGAAGCAGAGGTTTCCATATGATTGTGAGATAGGAAGCAATCTGTTCATTGAGTAGAGAAATTTTCAGTTACAACTACACAGGACCATTTTTAAAGCTTCTGGTGCCTTAAGCAAGACTAGATAATAATAACCTGAATGGGGTCAGAATTGGTGTAGCAGAGATTTTCAAAACCCCAAATGAAAGCTTTAGTATTTCACTTCAGAGAAAAGATACCATTAGAAGTACATATCAGTGTCATGTTGTTAGGCAGAGAGGTTATTACCATCACTGATGTACAAGTGTAGTAAGCCAGAGGCACAGAACTGTTTCCAGGTGGTTAAAATGTAGACACCTGGGCAATGCCAGTGGACATTTTACATTTAAAGGGACAGAAATGACTTTTTGTGGGAGACAAATGAGCTCAAAGAATACTTGCCCCTATCAGTGCCCCTTCCACTTTGGTGTCCCATGTGGACACTTGTCTAGAGTTCCCTTAAGGCTGACCCTGCAGCTAGAGTGTGTACAGAACAAGATTGCCTACTATATGAGAAGGAGGAGCCGAGGGTTCAGGCCCCTAATCAGCAATGACATTTCTGCTTCCTGACACTGCAGAATGAGGAACAAGAGGTCATTCAACATAGGAAACTCAAATGCAAACCTGCCAATTAAGGGAAACTTATAGTTAGGAGGAATGTCACAACCAAAGGGAGACAAACACACATTAAGAACAAAGGCACTTTTAAAAGGAAAATAAGAAGAGCTGCCTGGGGTGTGGGGAGAGGGCAAGGTGTGTGTAGAATAACCTCAATGTGCAATACATAAATAGCTTTAAAATATATGAGATTCCTTAGCTGCATTTACAAACAGTTATTTTTCTTCTGTTGTGTATTGTGCTGACCAAAACAAAGGCCAGAGATTACAGTACATGCAAAACTTGATTATAGAAAATGGAGGCTTAAAGATTTTAAATTTGCTTAAAATTCATAAACTACTTCTAGGTTATGACTGTCAGGCTAGATACACACGGTGTCTTATCGGTAAACTCCAATATAGAGAAAACCCTTAGAACCATTTCTAAACATACTCAAATGGACATCTACAGAATTTCAGAAGAGAAAAAGAAATCCTTTTCTTTTAAGTAGATAATCTTTCCTTCACCTCTCCTGGACTTTTCATTATATTAGTGAAAATCCTTTCATTTTATTGCAAATGGGGTTCAAATGGGCGTAAGAAATATTCACTCAGTTAAACAATTGGCTTATCCAAACATTTTGTAATGCTTCATAATGAGACAAAGAATGCCAAACATCATTCAGAATGGAGGACAGAAAAATAATGTATTATGAAGTCATATTATTTGAAACCTGAACTCATGTGCGCAGGAAGAAAGACAAAATACAACACATATGGTTTAACAAGGCTGCAGTTTTATTACTTAACTATGAACTAAGCAGCAATAATTCTGACAGTGCAGGCCATAATTCCTTCCTAACAGGCTCCCCATCCATCCATAGCTGGTCCCAGGCCATTACTGGAACTCAACTGCTCTCCCCTTGGTGCAAAGGTTAACAGGCTGGAGAGAGGGGGCTCTCTTCTTGCTCTATCAGACATACAAGCCTCAGTTCCATTTCCCAATGTGATGGGAAGCACTCTCTGCTGGACAGGCACCTCCTGCTGGTGTTTTTAGGGAATAATTCAAGTTGACACCCCCATCCATGGCTTGTGCTCCGTCACTTTTTCAACGTTCGCAGGTAGGCTTCTTCAGATCCATCTGGATCCACCATGTCCTCCTCTGGCCTCAGCCCTCCAGCTGAGCCACAACCCATGTTGGCTCCCTTCCATGGGATTTGACAGTCCTGGCTCTGCCACTTGCTTCAGTGGCTGCCACAGTCTACCACACCCTATTCACAGCCTGTGTGAGGTGGGGAAGAACCCCAACCAGCCCAGGAACCCTCTGTACAGTGACCTGTACCACCTCTTCCCCCAACTGTGTCCTAGCTTCCCCTGGGGTGCTTCCCTGCAGTCCCCAGTACCTCTGCCATCCTCATATCAGGCCTTGGGCTGCTCAGCCCCAGCAGCCAGCCACTGTGCTCTCTATGATCCTGACCTTCTGACCCCTTTGAGCTCCTGGGAGGTACTACCTTCTGCTGCCTGGCAGCTCTCTTTTATACTGGGCCCCTGGGCTCTGACTGGCTTTCCTGCAGCCTCCTATGATTGACTGCTGCTCTCAGAGCCCTCAAAACCCCTTCCTAGCCAGTAGGGGCAGACACCCCATCACACCCATTTTCTTTAAGGGCGGCCTACCTCTTAAGTACACTAGCAGTTTAACAGAGAATTTTCCTCTCCCCCCCCCCCCTTCACACCTTCATGGAATAAGTTGATGAGGGTGCATCACTAGTCTGCCTACCTGCAAGGCAGTGGAGCACCATCAGCTCAGGTGGTGGTTTGTCCTCTCCTCCCAACTCCTGAGGGAATGGGTATTTCAAAAGAGCTGTCATTTTTTCCCCATCATTCCAGACAAAGCCTCTTTGAGATTGTGATGATTGGATTCCAAGCAATATGTTTACAGCCTGTTCTTCCTCTTTGAAGACCACAGATGCAGTCCCCTCAAATAAGGGTGATCTTTCATTATTTAGTCAAAATCTGTATATACGCCATAATGCAGACAATGATATTCTTACTATTGTCCCTGGCCTTAATTTGTTATATCTTAAGATTCACAAGATTTTCTTATTTAATTTGTGCAGTTAATTGATTTTTTGTTTGCAAAAAATCATAAACTGTAACCAATGAAATTCTAGTGTCCACAAAAATACTTTTGCTGCATGCAGTATCTAATGCTTTTGCTTTGAATCAAAGTTCTATACCTGCAGTGACTGAGTCTCCACAATTATAATTCATGTATTGGAGCTGGCGTACACCAGTTAAGTTAATGTTTTTGATTGAATAAGTGGTTTCATAGCAATCATCAAACACAGTGCTTGTTCAACTCTAAATAAACCGGTTAAGTACATATCTTCAATGTCTTTTCATCACCAAAAAAGCCATCTATACAGGAACATTACTAAAATAAAGTAAGTTTTCAAAGGTGGCAATTGTCTGTAGCATCTCCTATAATTCAGAAGTGAAACACATATCACTCTAGATGAAAGCAAAGGTCTGAATTTAAATTCTAGAGGAGTGATACATTTTTGACAGCATTAATTTCTAGTTAAGTTAGTGAAGAAAAAAAGCAGTTAGAACATATGCGGTAAAATCATCCAAGACAAAAATCTTACACATTGTTCTGTTTCTTTAGTTGATCTTGAACAGCAACAACTTGCACCATTAGGGTTGATTTGATGTAAATGAATATCCTAAAGAGCTTAGTATTTAATTACACATCAATAGTAGAGTGTGCAAATACAGGAAATAAATGTGGCAGCCATTATAATCTGGCAGAAACGTACACAGACACAAATAGAAATATTAGCATCAATTGTGATACTAGCATCTGAGTTGTACAATGTTGGTAATGATATTCATAGGCCTTCGTTAGTCATATACTACAATGGAAAAATTAATAACTATATATTTTTAGCAAAAATGCAGTGTGTGTATATAACCCTCTTTGCTTCATTGTATGCTGTTATAACAATTATTTAAAATATGGAAACATTTTGCTCCCTTTTCTTATACAAGTAGCACAGTTCACTTGAAATGGAACAGAATTTGACCCTATACGAAATGTTAAAATTATACGTAATCTTTAAACATAAAAAATAAAAAGAATGTTATATCCTGACAACTAAGGCACCATTGGTGAAATCTTGGCACCATCGAAGTAATTTGAAAAACTCTGTCAGACTTCAGGGGCTAGGATTCCATACTATGGTTACAAAAATTACCACTCATTATAAAGCATATACTGACAAATTATACTTGCACATAAATAGATTTATTTTCAAAGCTGACAGTCCATTACAAAACACATAGTAGGTTTTCAAGACTATAATAGATGTCTAAACGTATTTGTGTGATAAGTCATATTTGAAATTAGATGTCTACCATGTGTTCTCTTTCTTTATATAAGTGTGTATAATACAGATTTCAAATATTTTAGCATAAATCCTATATAGTCACATTTTTATATGCAACTAAGTAATCACTTTCCCATATCACAGGACAATTGACCATATTCAGGAAGCTGAATACTTTCAGTTTTTTTCAGTAATTTTATTAATGCTATTCAAATATTTCACTGTGTCATCGATTTTAAGGCCAGAAGGGACAATCAACTTGTCTGACCTCCTGCATAATGCAGTTGATCATAACTGTCACTTTGGCCACCCTTCTTTTAGTTTGATAGTGTCAGGAGCTGATTAGCACAGATTAGTGCTCCTACCTCAGCACTTCCTGGCCCAGACAGTGTTTGAAAAGTCAAAGATGTAGGGGTGAAAGGGTAGAAAAATTCCCAGTCCCTCAAAACTTACACCCGTAGAAGAAAAAATTACCTATCCATCTTCTTTCCTCCTCTTACTATTTGAGGCAACCATATTACTTATGCTCAACTTAAAAGAAGCTCCCTATGTGTCAGTGCCCTGAGGCATGCCCCTCCAAGTGCTTTTAAATACTGAATGGTAGTTGGACCCAACTCTACTGAGGAGAATGCCAGATGAATGATCCTCAAGAGTCAAAAGGGATTCAGCCCTATTCCCATCCCAAAAGACCACAGAGTGAAGGAAGTTAGAAGTACACTCTGCCTCCCTTACAAGAAAGTGTTAAAAGAAATTGATGAGCAGAAATATATTGCATTATACAGATCAGATTATACTCATACTCAGGGTATCTGAATGACATGCAGATGTTAGAGACCTTAAATATGACTATTATTCAGCTATTAGTAGATTTGCCCTTAGTAATAAAATTGAAAATTTGCTCTGTAGATCTTCTTTTCGCTAAGGCAACTGGACAAATGCTGGATTTTACACCAGTCTAGTATTGCTATGTATAAGATCTTTCCCTTGTTTGATGCTTAAAATGTGTTGTAGGTAATATTGGCCAATATGTTTTGTTAATTCTGTTTTATTTGGCTCAGGTATGATAGACTTTATATGTCAACAAGTGAATATAAGTGCTTTAACAGGAATTGATATTGGTAAGAACAATATCTCACAAGTATAGTAATTGCAAGTTATTGCAGTTGTAACTGAATGATGAAATGTAATGCTTTAAAATGTTGACATCATGTAAAAGGTCATTTAAATATTTGGGATATTCTGCAAAAATATTTTACTTAAAAAAAAATACTGGGATAGAAATCCATAAAGTCACTGAAGTGACTCCAGATTTACATTGGTGTAACAGAGTCTGACCCTCTTCGTTCAGTTTGTGCAAATGGATCTTAATTAACCCTGCTTGGGTCATATGAAATATAGTGAGTGTATTAGACTGACATTTTGTGTCACTCGACATTTATGTAAAACAGGGGTTGGCAACCTTTGCCAGTCCATCCAGTGCATCCTCAGCAGGTGCCAGGGGTGGCGCCAGCAGGGCATAGGAGCCAGTGTCTCCTTTTCTCTGCTCGTTGTGCTTCACAGCTGGAAGCCAGGGCCAGCAGGGAACAGGAGCCCTGCGCACCACAACTCCTTTTCCCTGCCAGTGGGGGGGGCGGGGCCAGCAGAGGACGGGAGCTACAGTATGCCTGGTTCTAGTGGCCCGCTGGGGGGTTGGGGCGAGCAGGAAGAGTAGCTGTGGCACCACATGTTGCCACATGTGTGGCGGGGGTTGCTGACCCCTGATGTAAGAGGTCATTTTATCCTGGAGTCTTGCCCACCCTAAATTGAACAAATATTTCTGAAACCCAAAACTCAGCTAACCTCTTTGTAGGTTAATAACAGATGAAATATTTTATTCATTATTTACCCACCAAGAAACAATTTTAAAAAATTAGAATTTATACAATTTCCTAGAACCTTTAGAAGATCTACCTATTTGAAATCAAGTGGTGAGAGCAAGAGTCATTAATTATGCCTAGAAGTGAATGTATTGCTTCAGCTGCATTACATGCTCAAAGAAGTATATTTGGCTCCAGTGAAGGGTGAAGTAACTGCCCTTTGAATTTACTTACAAAGCTTCTGTCATACAAAGGGTGTGGCTTTTAAAGTGGCAGTGAGAATTTGAAATGAGAGTTGGCTTTACAACCAATGTAAGAGTTTGAGTTGCCCTATTCCCAATGAGAACCAAAGGGATGTGGGCACCTAGGTGCCTTAAGATGTTTTGCAAATCACAGCCTAAAATAATAGGGAATTCTTATCAATACTATCTGACTTTTATTTATTTATTTATTTTAGGATTTATATTTTGTGTTTGATGTTGGTATCTAAGTATTCCATGGTTAGAGTTTCCCAAAGAATATGTCTACAGCTATAGCTGCATTTCAGCTGGGCAGTGTGATTCCAAAGTTTGGGTAGATGCACCTGTGGTAGCTCTGTTAGAGCTAGTGCTTGAAAATAGGAGGGGTCGCACAGGTCGTGACTCAGGCTAGCTGCACGACCACATACCCAGGGAGGTCCAGCTGTTTTGGTACTCAATGTGGTACCCACATTGCCACCCATACTATCCCTTCCCCTAAATTTGTAGTGCACTAGCTTAAACAGAGTTAGTGCATTTCTTTCTACCTATTCTAGGAAGCATGCTCCTAGCTGCAGCGTACACAAACCTGAAGATTTTAAATAGGGAATGCCAGCTACAGCTGGATTTTGGGGTGCATGGATATGGAAAGAGGGGAGGTCTCCCACTGAATTGTGTACTATTGTCTATTACTACCATATGTATTACTATTTATCAGTATAACCAGGGAAAAACAATTATTTCTCCTAGGACCAGAGGATGAACTACTTTAGGCGGTCAGATGGTTCTCTCTGGACATTTTTTTTTCTATTTTTCTTTTGTTTTTATGTCTCTAAATAAAGCATAAGTTTTCTTGGAGTAGGATCTGTATACAATTTTGTAACTTCATGTAATTTGTTTGTTGCAAAAAAAATGTTATGGGCCTTCAAATATTGGTAGCGTAGAAATTACCTTATGACGAAAATCAAATGTGAAACTTCCTCAGAGTACCAAGGTTTTGAGGTACCTTGCTACCACCAGCCCTTAGTGTAAGGAAGCCTTGTCTGTCCTTGCCAGGAGATAGCTCCCAAACTTTACTGACACAAACACTCCCTTTTAGTTCTCACAGGTCCTACTGTAATATCACAAATTAACAAAAGGTATGCTCCAGACTTGAGCTTTCCGAGAATGTCCCTGGAGTGTCCAGGCTTTGGTCCACTGGACACATACAATATTCAAAGATTTGCTACATCCAAAAAACCAGTACCCTACATCTTACCAATTCCACTGTAGATTCCCACTGCCTGTAGCCCAAAGCACTTACATATGTTTATAGTGAAATCATATGTAAGTTTATTTAACCAAGCACAGAGATTCAAGTAGCAGAAAGTAAAAATATTGGAAACAAATAATTACATATAAATCAAAACCAAACCACCCATTTTAGAGCATAGAATTAATTAACAGGATTCCATAACAAGGAAGTATGGGGTGGATGAATGGAACGTAAGGCGGATAGAAAACTGGCTAGATCATCGGGCTCAGCGGGGAGGAATCAATGGTTCAATGTCTAGTTGGCAACCAGTAACGAGTGGATTGCCCCAGGAGTCAGTCCTGGGGCCAGTTCTGTTCAACATCTTCATTAATGATCTGGATGATGGGACAGATTGCATGCTCAGTAAATTCACAGATGACACCAAGCTAGGGAGAATGGTAAACATGCTGGAGGACAGGGCCATGATTCAGGGAGACCTAGACAAAATGGAGCATTGGGCCAAAAGAAATCTCATGAGGTTCAACAAGGACAAGTGTAAAGTCCTGCACTTAGGACAGAAAAATCCCATGTACTGCTACAGGCTGGGGACCGATTGGCTAAGTAGCAGCACTGTAGAAAAGGACCTGGGAGTTATGGTGGACAGGAAGCTGGATATGAGTCACCAGTGTGCTCTTGTTAAAAAGGCGAATGGCATATTGGGCTGCATTAGTATGAATGTTGCCAGCAGATCAAGGGATGTGATTATTCCCCTCTATTCAGCACTGGTGAGGCCACATCTGGAATACTGTGTCCAGTTTTGGGCTCCCCACTACAGAAAGGATGCAGACAAATTAGAAAGAGTCCAGTGGAGGGCAACAAAAAGGAGGGGGAGTTGATAGTAACCTTCAAGTACTTGAAGGGTGCTCCAAAGAGGAGGGAGCAAGTCAGTTCTCAGTGGTAACAGAGGACAGAACAAGGAGCAATGGTTTCAAGTTGCAGCTGGGGAGGTGGAGGTTGGATATTAGGAAAAACTTTCTCACTAGGAGGGTGGTGAAGCATTGGAATGGGTTACCTAGGGAGGTGGTGGAATCTCCTCCATCTTTGGAAACATTTAAGGCCCGGTTAGATAAAATCCTAGCTGGGATGTTTTAGTGGGAGTGGTCCTGCTTTTAGTAGAGGGTTGGACTAGGTGATCTCATGAGTTCCCTTCCAACCCTAAGATTCTATGATTCTGTCATGTACTGTAGCATATTGCTCACCTTAAACTCTTACAGCTTTTTACAGTCAAACTGACGGTGACGCTTTGCTCATGAGACAAGTCCGCTGTGACCTTGCCACCAAGGTAAAGACATTAGTGTGTGTCAGGGCCCATATGTGGGCCATGTGACCCTAATAGTCAGACATCAAAGTAGAGTCAGGGTTGGGGTCAGAAGCCATGCCATGGGTTAAAATGGAGTCGGAGCCAGAAATCACAGCAGGAGTCAGATTTAAAAGTCATAGTCAATAACTGGAGTTAGGTGAGAGAGCAGGAACAAGGAGCAAGGTAAGGTGAGGTAGCGAGAACCAGGTGAGGAGGCAGGAACTTGGCCTGTCTGATTGGCAGCAGGTCTACCAAGTAGAAGCCCCAGACAAGCAGTGTTGCAGAAACAGGAAGTTTTATGCTAAGAGTTGACCATTCAGCAGTCTGCTGCTAGCCATCTGATCCTGCTGAGTCAGCAAGTGCAGCCCCTATTGTGGGGCATCAGCTGCAGTTTCCTTATCTGGCATTTCGGTGCAGTGGCATAGAGTACAAGTCTCATGCTCAGCAACCATCTGTGCCTGGAGTTAAGACCCAGGGCACCTGATGCTACCCACCCCCTTTGGGTGGTATGGGGACGTGCTTTTTGGCCTTATCTCTTTGAAAGGCATTTTAATGAGCATTTCTATAGTGTGCTGGCTCCTAAGAGCATTCTTCAGGCCTATAACTTCCCCAATCAATCAAACCATACAGTGCTCCTTTGTGTATTGGGGATCCTGGCTGTCCCAATCCATGTACTCCTCATAGTCTCATTCTTCAACTGGGAATGGGGGCATTGGACACTGGCCAAGAAAGGAATCACTGAGAAAAGTTTCAGGAGAGAGAAATGAAATACTAGATGGATCTTCCAAGACTGAGGGAGCAGCAGTTCAAATGCCACCAGCTTGATTTGTGAAAGAACATTGTAAGGCAGAGATGTCAAACACTTTTGCTATGGTGGGCCAGATTTGACTTAAATATACTTCAAGTGGGCCATACATACTATAAATCTAAATACTGGGGCAGTCTCGTGGCATTGTGGAGTGCTGTCTATGCGAAACTGTGCTCTGCAATACCACCCCTCCCCCCCTCTCTCTGTTAGGGAGAGAGGGTGGTCTCATGGAGCGCAGCCTTGCATATCCAGCACTCCATGATGTCACAAGACCTGACACTCTTTTGACATTATAGAGTGCTGGGTATGTGAGACCTCTCTCTCTCTCTCTCTCTCTCTCTCTCTCTCTCTCTCTCTCTCTCAGGGAGAAAGTGTGGTGCTGTCAAGTGCAGTCACAGGCCAGATGGAAGAGGTTCGCGGGCTGCATTCGGCTCATGAGCTGCATGTTTGACACCTCTTGCATGTTGATGGTTCAGTTTGTGTGTAGGCTGACTGTTCAGTAGATATTTAGTGGTCAACATTCTCTTTAAACTACCTTTAGAAGTGAGACCTCTTGGTGGTATTTGTCGGGGTGATGTTTGTAGTCTGTTTTGTTGGCCTCCAGGTGCCCCTTTAGGTTAACCTGAGTCTTATGAACAGTCTATATCAGATCTTAGGCAACAGGAACTGCAATGGATGAGCAAACAGAGGCATAGAACCATGAATGAACAGTGTAAATGGAGTAGAAAGGACTGAATTGGGTGGAAGCATATTCCATTCTGTCTTAAATATTTTCAGCTAACGAGGACAATGCAATCCCGTTATTTTGACCATGGTTCAGGAAACAGTGTAGACACTGTTCAAGTACCTAGTTGATCCCTTCTGATCAGCTGAGTGGCAAGGGTGTAGGGAGATAGATGTATGAAAATGGACATCTACGTTGTGAAATACCATCTTCTAAACCCTGTATATAAATTGATAGCTTCAATCTCTGGTAAAATAATTCAGGAGCCCAAAGAGGCAAAAAAAAACCCCATGAATAATTAGGAGTAATGCGGTAATTTCTGAAGTTGGGAGGGGTACATGTGGTATAAAATGGGCCGTTTTGGTAAGTCGATCCATTGATGTTGTGTTCATCTAATTCTGGTAGTTCTACAATGAAATCAAGGGTTTTACATGACCAGGATTGTGAAGGGGTTTCAGATGGCATCTGGAAGATAAAAGGCTTGCTTTTGGAAGTCCTGGTGTGAGCTTTGGTGTAGTATCAGACATTGTCACACATCTGTGGTGACTTGAATGAGTGGGTTACTACACACCAAATCTGAGATTCTCCAAAATTTACATGCAGCATCTCAAGCTGTGGCGAACCATCAGGGACATACAGACAGTGATTAATGTGGAAGAGGTTGTTATTATCCCAGAAGTAATGGCTTAGGACAGTGCCAGGGAAGCCCTCCTTAGATTATATTATAAGCTTTACAAAAGGAACATTAAGGAGTGTTATTCAAAGCTAGGTAAGGACATTTAATGAGACAGATCCACAAAGGAAATGGTGTGGTTTCAGGATTTTGGGTGGTGGTTCATTGGTGTTCACAGATTCCGTATACATAGAGTATTCCCTCTTCCATGAAACTCCACTGTCCGGGCACTGTCTGGTCACTAACTGTGGACACTCTCTGAGAATCCATCTGTAGCTGTCCCATTGATAGGATGAACGTCTAAAATTTGATGGATAACTAATTAAATTTGCATTTCTCCCGCTTGTGTATTACCCAAGCTGGGGTAATCTTGTGAGGACCACATGAATGGAATGGAGATGGTGTGTTTGGTCACTGCAGCAGATTCAGATATCATTCAGCTGTGCAACCATATATTGGCCAAAGATGTCTTGAAAAAATGCCATTAATTAGGTTCTGGATGTGTTTGGGACTTTAGTGAGGCCAAAGGACATTAGTAAATATTCAAAATGCCCGTATCTATTTCTAAAGGCTGTCTCCCTTGCTCCTCTCAGTTCGATGAAAAGTGATGGAAACAGTGAATAGAGACCCACTTACATCAGGCATGGTTACTCAGGAGACTATATTTTTGGAAGAGGTGATTGGGGAACACTAGGAAATCATACAGTTCAGTCTTATTACCTTCCCATATTTCACCTTGATTTATAAAGCTTCTTTCTAAGTTTTCCTGGATATATTCTCTTGGACATCAAATGTATGTATTCAAGTGGAATTTATCCTAGATGGATAATTTATCAGACAATCGTAATCATGATGCAGGGGTAATGTGTCAGCTGTGGTGTTCACCAAACTGGTTTTTAGAGGAGCCTTTAATTTTTTGAAGACTTCCTGATGTTCTCGGTATTTACGTTCTTCATGAAGAGTTGGCATTTCTGTCTGTGGATGCCATCATATCTATCCGATAATGAAACTCTGAGGCTGGTCACCTGAGCTGGTGTCCCAAGGAGAGTTGAGAGGGTCCCCACAGTTGCTCTGAGTGCTGTAACCTGTTCCCATATTAGCAAACCATTCCTGTGGACTCACAGACCCTTGGGGCATCAGTGAGGTGGGAGCCCCAGCTATTTCCATACTCAGTTCCAGGGTTCAGCAATGAGGCCCTGAAGAGATCAAAAGGATCTGAGCAAACGGTGAAGGCTCAGTCTGCTGCTAGACATCTGATCATGCTGAGTCAGCAGGCATAGCACTGATTTGCAGGGTTTCAGCAGAAGTTTCCAAATCTGGCCTAGCAATGCTGATGACACAGAGGGAACGGCTGTCATTTGGCAACCACCTGTGCCTGGGTTTGTGACCCAAAGTATCTGATGGTGAGTTTTTGTCCCGAAGATATATACATCCAATCCTATGTCTTTATTCATAAACAGAATACCCTCTGCTGTTTGTTTGATCTTGTAGCTTTCTCATTTTGCAATTGGCTTACTATGGAAATAGGAATACAGTGTGAGGAATATGATACACTATATCCAATTGCTCAGACAAAGAGGTTGGTGTCTGTTACCTCCTACCTTAAGGAATATTTTTGAGATTTGTCACTTCCTAATGATCCGCCTTAACTCCAAACCTTAAAATCATAATTTTCAGTGTAGTTACATATGTCCTTAATTATTATCTATTGCATTCATTTTGCACAGATATTTTTGACTATTAGGTTACTGGCTTTCAGTACAGACCTTACAATTCATCTTTCAATGAGCTATTATGCTTATATCAGACCCAGGAGATCCCAATAAGTCCCTACACTCTGTGCACTCTCTGTCAGTTGGCACCAATGGTTTCCTGGATCACACTGACCAGTTGCCCATTTATTTCTGATGTTTCAGATGAAGGTGAATACATTCATAAAGCATCCTTAAGTAATGTAAACCAAGAAGAAAATGCCTTACCAGACCTTCCATTCCATTCATACCATTCTAGTTTGACATCCTTGCCATGTTAATCAGATATAGTCTACTTGCATTCAGTTACTTCCCAGTGAATATTACATGTTCCCATTACATAATGTATTGAAACATTTTATTTTGTAACTGTAATATTATAAACTGCCCTTAGATTGTAAGCTGTTCAGAATGGCAATGCTATCTTCCTTTATGGGCAAGGTTTAGATTCAGCCCTGACCAAGGACTATTGAGTAAATTGTACTGCCCAAAGAGAATCCCTAAGCGTTATTGTGCGTTATTGCTGTATTGACAGAAGATTACATTGCCCCTTTACCAGCTCAGTTGTGCTGGCCAGGGTAATGGGAGCGTGAAAACAAGGCTCCATTTATTCCTCAGCTCTTTGACCACTTCTTACCTACTACTTCAGGGGAGGAAGTAAATGGGAATGCCCAAGGTCTGTGTAGTCTATACAAGACTGTAAGGCAGGCTCTTACTGCTCTGTACTCCCCTGTGCAATCTGAATCAAAATCAGGTAC
>ML685849.1:8425168-8485224 GCA_007922175.1 Pelusios castaneus | reverse complement strand
GGATGATGGTGCCCCCACACATCTTCCCCAAAGCCCAAAATCACATGCCACCCATGGGGTCATGCATTTATGTATGATTATTTCATTTACATTTTTTTAAAATTTAGCCATTATCTCAAAGCTGATGGTTTTTAAATGAAGGGTTTTCTTTGTTGGTGAAAGCATAATACATATAAATCATAATAAGTGATACCAAATTCAAGCATCAAGCAGCATTCTTTCGGATTACAAATATAAATGCCTTTGGTAATGTTTTTGTGCAGTCCTTTGAAAAACACTGCAGACAAAATCCACCTTGAATGCTCTTATGATACATTGCTTTCAAGTTTCTTTTACCACTAACTGAGAGTTGCAACTGCGAACTGGTAAATTTAAGGCTTACTGTAACCCAATAAAATTATTTGTTTTCTTTATGGCTGCTGAAGAGGTGAAAAATCAAATAGGGGAATCTTTATTGACCTAGTGCCACTGAACTGTTACACGGTGGACGTGGTGGAAGAGAGTCCCCACAATAGTGTTCTGCTGTTTCCCTTATCAATCAGTGTATACATATACCAGTTCTGGAATCATGAGGAGGGAGGTACTAAAATGAGAAAATCATGATAAATATATTCTGTTGCATTTGCATTTAACATCCCAGTTGATTGGTATTAGCATTAGATTAAAATATTTATCACACTTGTTCTGGATGAATTGCATCAATATAATTTATTATTTAAGAACAAGTGTGAATTATCTGCTTCAGTGAAGATAATATTGTTATTCACACTATTCTGATGAATGCCAGCTTTAAACAAGTGGAAGAATGTAAGTCTGTAAATTTTTAATTTAGAAAACTATAACGATGTTATGATTTTAAATATCATCTTTTAATTTAGAAAAGGCCACTCAGAAGAGAGAAGGATTAAAATGTGTGGAAAAAAAGGGGAAAAGAAATATGCCCTGCAGACATTATAACAGTAAAGTCTGTCAGTTTATTAGTATTGAGACAAACAGATTATCCCATGTGGCTTACCCATTTCTTCCCATGTAGCATACTCATTAATGACATTCTTCAGCTGTTTTGAATACCAGGGATTAGTCTTTGCAAATATATTTTAAAACTACACGTCACACAATAAGAATATATTTGTTTGCACAAAATCTGTGAAATAAACATTATTCTACTATAGGGACAAGGTGGGTTGGGTAATATATTTTATTGGAACAACTTCTGTTGGTGAATAAGACAAGCTTTCAAGCTACACAGAGCTTTTCTTCTACACAGAGAAGAGTTCTGTGTAGCTCAAAAGGTTGTCTCATTCGCCAGCAGTTTCAGAAGAGTGAACTGCATTCTATACCGCCTCATACATCATCAGTAGAATCGCCAGCTGTCAGCTATCTTTGTAATGGATGCTATACATAAAAGATAGGACAAGGCTTGACTTTTAGAAACCAAATAGGACTACATTACCTTCAGTTTAAAAAAAAACAAAAAAACCAAAACCTTAACTTTGAGTTGTAGCACTGTATTTTATAGGGATGTAAGTTAGGGAGAAGAACCATAAAACAACTACTGTCATGTTTCTGAGCAAAGGAGCAGAAAGTCCCTATTGTTAATATTTCTAGTAAAAAATAATGCTTTGCATGATATTTTCAGACTGGAAGAGATCACCACTAATGTTAATTTAGTTTATTTTGGAAGAGTAATGACTATGGTTGATTAATTAGGAATAGCAAGGATGTTTTCATGTTAGATAATTTAGGATCATAATTAATATTAATAATTAAGAGTATAAATAACTTTTTCTGAAATAATCAGAATTGGTTACGTAAGATCTGGTAAGGAGCGACAATTTACTGCTTGTAAATTGTTAAAAATTCATGTCTAATTTATGATTAATCCTGCATACTGAATATATTCATTGCATGGGCAAAAGAAGGGAAATACATTCTAACTGTTAAATAGAATAAAGGCACTTCCAAACAGTTGTTTTGCTGTATAAAAATTTCAAGTTTCACTTAGAAAATTGAATCCCATCATATGAAATAAGAACTCTTCATGGTAAAAGATACTGTAAATTTGTAATTTTGCAGAAAGTAAAAAAAGTTTGTTTCCTAAATGGTCACTCATCACAGTTCATATTTTTCTTAGTGTATTCTTTCTGGAGAGTGTGTGTGGGGTGGGATCGTATTGTTATTATTTTAAAGGAGGATATTATGCAGCCTAGATTTTTAAAAAAATGGTATGGGATTATGAATAGGAGTTAGCCATGGACACAACAGTGGTACCTGGAATTTCAGACTTCACAAATTTCCTAGTAACTGGTCTCCGTTTTGATTAAAGTGATAATTAGGCTATAAAATGATATTACTCTCAAACTGGCAACCAATTTTATCATCAACCTACATTTATTTTCACAAGAGAGTACATCATAGCACAAGGATGGTGCAAACACAAGTGCATTATGACAATTTAGCCTAGTGCTAGTGAAGATTAATGCCTTATCTAGAATTAAGTTATTATACAGTATATTCTGTTTATGCAACTGCAGAACTGAAAAATTCTGTCAGTCAAAATGCTGATGGCATTACAAAGCATTGAAATAAATAGCTGATGATGCACAATGGGTTGAAATAAACATATTGCAACACATTGTGCTTCATCAGCCATTTATTTCTATACCATGAAACAATGCAATGAAAATATTACATTTTTTGGAGGCAATTAACACTCTGTTGTAGAAATGCGGGTGTGTGCCTATGAACTATTGATCAAAATCTAATTGCTACTTTGAGCTCAAATGCTTAGAATAGTCCTGTAACCCTGTGTAATTCCAGCTGGATTTCAGACTGAGATTATAGACTCTCCTCAGCCCCAGATCAGCTCTTTGGGATCTGGGCCATAAATAGGTGGCTAGTCCTTGTTCTGAAGGAGGTAGAGACCTCTCAGAACACGCTATATAATTCTAGTTGTGCTTTACGTAATTATCCAACATCCCAACATACTCCTACCCCTGAAATGGAATCTATAATTCCGTCCAGACCAATTATAGAAATTGGGCTAATGGAAATATATGGGGTGCCTTGAGAGTGATCACTGCTTTCCCTAATGTCTTTACATGGGAAGAACTTAGCGGTAGTCTGCCAACAAGGTAACAATTTTAAAGGAGTCACCAAACAGAAAATAGACACTTCTTTGAGATGAACATTAATGGTGGGTTGAACCCCTCTCTCCACTGCTCCACAATAGAGAGGCAGAATGAGAAGAGTTTCCATTTCAAATAAATGTTTGTTTTCTTGCTTTAGCAAAATGGCAAGTGGGTGCAAGTCCTACTCACTGCTTTCCTCTAGTGAATAACTCTAGCAGGTGATGGGTGGTATTGTGATAAGTGGGCCTACAAATGTATCCTAACTGTGAGCTCAATTATAAAAGGTATATGAAAGCTCAGAAGATATTACAATCATATAATAATAAATGTTAATGGAAAAATTGCTTTTAATAATTAATGTTATAAAGACGTGCACAGGAATCTGATAAACTACATTAGTCCAAATAAAAACTCCACTTTGATGTGATTCAAGGACTGTGTGGAAATCATGCTAGGTAAAAACAAAAAATGTAGAACTAGAAAGTAATGAACCAAGACTGGCATCTTGAATATTAGACCCATTTGGTTGATGAAATAAAGAAGGGATGGTCTATTCCACCCACCACTCCCTTTTTGGGGTCTTTAAAGAATGAGATTGGGGGTGGAAATAGATAGGAACAAAATAGTCTATTAAAGCAAACCTCACCATCATGTCTGCCACTCCCCCCATCACCTGAAAACCTGTGCCTTCATCATCTTAATCATGAATGCTGTTTTGACCAGAGCAGCAAGAGAGATGAATCCAGAATTTATCACTACCCCTATAAGCACCAGCTGAATCCAGAACGCCACCTGAGATGAACTGGAATCAGATTTCAACTGCAGCAGTGAGAACAGCTCCTCGGGCTCATCTCATCTCAGCTAACTTCTTTTCTTTTCCCTAAAAAGGACTGTTTTGTACCTTGACAATAGGAGCAAAAGTTCCATCTCACCTCAATAAAATTCTTCTCTCTTCCCCAAAGGACAGTTATTACCATCTTTGAGATGATTTAAGAGACCATCACACAAGGTGTTTTTTTTTTTTCTTCTAAAACTCTCTCCAGCTAAAGGAAAAGGGAACTAGGGGTGTTGTTAAAATGAAAGCATTGTTTACTATTTACATTTCAAATGTTTTAACTGTTTTCCTTCTTTCCCTTATCTTTAAAGGTTGAAAGAATATTTACTGATGTTTGCCATGTTGCTAAGTATACTGAGATCTCTGCATACCAAACCCTGAATCTTATTAAACAGTGTTTATAATTAGACAGTGACTGGGTTATGTTACCTTTGGCCCATTTATTTAATCTAAATTAATACAACAGGTTGGAGATATTCAGACATAAGGAACTGTGGGGGAACAGGGGAGGGTGGTGGGAATCTCATTTTCATATAAGCAGCAACATAACTCTCAAGTAGAAGGCTGGATTTTTCTTTCTGCCATTGTGGAGTGGGGTAATCTTCTTTCAAAAGATCAGATACAATTTAATCTGAATACAGTCTTTTACTTTACAGTACTGAAATGCCTTAACTACACACCTTTAGCAAGATTATATATGACTTGCTGCAGTATCTTCTGCCAAGCTGAACCTATATTGCCTCCATAAGAGACAATAATAGCTGGATAGGTAAGGTGTGATCAGATTTGTGATTGGTGCTCCATTACCAGGAAATAGCATAACTGTCTGGCTGACCTAGAGTAACATGGCTACCCCTTTGGAACTTGTCAATACAAGGTGTTGCTAAATGTACACAAGGTAATATGTTGAGATCTTCTTAAATTAAAAGAAAATGTAGTTTTGTTTTTGTGGAATTCATTTATTTAGATCAAAGTGCTATTTCATTAAGATTGGACTGTGGTCTGCCTGAGCATACAGAGAATGTTCTAAATTAGTAAACCTACACCTTTCAAAATTCAAAAGCAATAAATACATTCCAATTTACAGATGTCATTTCTTTCATTCTTTGTATGGTAATCAATTATTTACTAAAATATGTTAAAAGACTTACTTCCATTCTCGTACTGTTTTCATTCAGTACACAAGTAGGGCAGTGGATGTGAATCCCAACATCTGGCAATCCGAGTGTTTTAATGAGTTACTTTTTAAAGAAATGTCTGTCTGCCGGAGGGGCCCATAATGCAATTAGACACATTAGCACTTTCTTAGTCATTTGGGGGGATTTTTCATGAGAAAATGTGATTGGTACAAGCTGTAAAATGTTTGCACTTTTGAAAGATGAAAAGTCATCATTCATTTGTATTTCAACTATGCAGAGAGGGTTTTGGTAGAATGACATGCTAGTAGCACTTACACATTTATAACAGTTTCTCAGAGTCTGTTTGCAAGATTTAAAGCTTTAGTTTTAAGTACGATGATATCTGTAGTAGTTTAGGAAGTTATTCTTTTTGTCAAAAATGATATTTTCAGAAACAATATTAGAAAATGGGTTAACGTCAAAGACTATTTTGAACTGTCCATGTTGGTTCATGGTTTTATTTAAAACTAAGATAAACCATATATAATTAAAAAAATGTTAATACAGCTATAGTATAAATTTGTACTACTGTTGTAACCAATAATCAGACTTGTCAATAATCGTGGTTTTTAAGGACCTGTTTTCAACTGATTTGATTACATAGAACATAATTCATTGGATTCTTTTAAGTACTTATTAATTCCATTCTAATAATTAAAGTGCATAGATAGCAATTCGGGATTTTTTAATTAAACATACTTCAGCAAAGCAATATAGTTCAGCAGTGTTATATTTGTATCCACATACTAAGACTGATGAATATTCAGTAATAAAACCAAAAAGAAATAATTTGTTTAGCTGAGAATTGTATTGCTATTAATTTTGAAAATTCTGCACTCATGATATATTACTTTTGAATAATACCTAATGTCTCTTCAGAAAATTGGATGTTGTGATTAGGGATGACATTCTTACAATATATAATAATGTCAATATGAACATTTATGTATTATTTTCATGGTTTTGCATCTCACAATTATTTATGTATAAAATATGCTGGGGTGGGAAAATAGATATATAAAGATAATTTATTTGCTCTTTGCTCCTCTTTTACAAAATAATAATTTTTTAAACTTCAAAAATGAAATGAAATAAATATTTGCATAACATAGTTGTCATACAGAAACGTCTAATTATTTTATGAGACAAAATCGTTGTCTACAAAAGTTATCTAATATAATTTGAACTTTTCCATTACAGAGTGGTTTATCATAGCATCTTAAAATCAAGTCAGTTGTGCAATAGCTAAATGGGAAATTTAATTCTAAGTATTTATCAGCAGTAGAGATTCTGAAGTATTAGGACTTGTTTTATTGAAACTGTGAACTTCGTGTGTTTTTCTGCCATCAGCCTATGAATATAATTTCTGCTGATTTAAGAATCCTATGTCAAAGCAGTAAATATGCAATTAGCTTTAGTTTAAGTGATAGCAACATGCTGTAAATAAGATTCTTAATTGTGTTTTCAAGATTAAAATTCAGTCCCATTGTTTTTCCCCTTATTTCTTTGGTGGCATTGTGGTATATTCGCATTGCTACCTCTAAATGAATGTCAACTTGTTTTACCTCGACTGCAGCCGATCGATACTTCATTAGGCTGAATTGTCTTGTGCCCATGCAACCTTGAAGCTGTGGCTTAATTACCACCCGTATTATGTCGTGGCTCGGGGAGCTGTGCTCAGCTGCGTCAGTTATGAACAAAAGCCATGCTGTTGCCTGTATTTTTTTTTTTTTTTTAAAAAGGACTTTTGAACTGAAGAACTCTAATATGTTCTAAGTTAACAATTCATGATGATAGCCTCTTTTATAATGTGCATGTAGCTTCCAGTAAGTTTTCATTTTAAAAAAATTCAAACTTATTACCAAACTTTTAAAAGACCTTTACATTTCATGTTCAGCCTATCGTTGATTTAAGATAATTTTAAATTAATGGCAAAGTAACATTCGTCTGAAAGAGAAGACAGGGGAAAGTGCAGTCAAATGGCAATCATGACAAATGACATCTCTTGTCTGAGAGTCATTTTTCCTCACTAGACTGATTTGTCATCCTCACTTTTGACATTTTTCATCCTGCTATGAAATCACATTGACAGAATAAGATATTTCTATACTTAACAATGGGCCACAGAAGATAGTTCCAATGCCTTCATTTGTTTTTGTTTTACAGTTAAATTTTTGATTGGTACACATCTAAAACTCTGGTGACCAAATCCCATTCTCCTTGTCAAATGCAATGTCAATAATGAACCATCATTCGAAAGTAAAGATTGTAGTTTAATTTGAATACTATTGTTATGAAACTCAGATGAAAATGAACCTATCTGCTGAGCAGAATTCTCCATCTAGGAGGAATATCCTATTCTAAGTGAGGGTTACCAAGCACAGTTGTGTGAGATACAGAACTCCTACACTTTATGTCCATTGACTTGAGAATCTTTTCAGGTAGATCAGGACTATGATTTCTTACTTCTGAACATAGGCAGCAGAGATAGAGGGAGCTCCGCTCCACCCCACCCTTAATTATATCTCTGCATTGTCACTGTTTGAATCACCCCACTGCACATGCACATGTCCAACTCAACAAGTCAAGCTCCATGTTTAGAGGCACCAGAGCCAGGAAGAGGGTGGGCAGGGAGAGGATCCTACCTATGTGCTGGATTCTTGGTTGATAGAGCTGGATTCCTAATCCCAATGGGCTCCTAAGTGTTGCTTCCTGGGAAAATTAAGGTTTGAAAAGTGCCTGTTGTGTGAGGCTCTGTTGGGTGAGGAGGCTCTTGTAGCCATGTCTGGAGTGAGTCACAGGGGAAGACTGGATGCCCGGGGAGTCCCAGCAGGTGAGCAGAAGTGTCTTGTCCAAGTAGATATCTTGGAGGGGGGTTGTCCTCAGGGGAGGAGATGGAGCTGGCACAGAGCAGAGATTAGGGTGCACACGTTGGGGATCAGGATGAGTTTTCTGGGATAAGGAGAGGATTCCTGGGGGAAATGAGGAGATCCTTAGGCTTGGGAGGGTGGGGGATTGAAGACAGCCAAGAGAGGGGGAAGATCCTGAGTCAATGAGAGGGAAGAAGAAGGGGAGTCCTGGAGGAGAAGGGGATACTCAGGGGGTGAGGAGAAGTCTGAAGTGATGGGGGAAGAAAGCAGAGGCCCTGTGTCCAGTGGCACCAAGGTCAAAAAGTGGGTTGGCCATCACTTTGTAGGGTGGAAAGGCTCCCTGCAGAGGAAAGGTCAGTAACGCTGTGATGGGTGCCTCCAAATCTATGAGCAGTGAGCAACAAAGGCTAGTGGGGAACTGGACTCAGCCCATGGGACAGGAGCTACCACCGTAAGGTGAGTGTGGGGCAAGCTCATCCTGCTCCAAATATTTTCAACAGCTCCCTATGCTTCTGAACCTTAAAACAGGATAATAGCCCATCCCATCCTTCCCCCATAGCTTGTTCCCTATACTAATAAAGATAATCAGTGTTATATATTGTACATAGGACAAACCACCTGCAAGTTCCTAGCATTTTTTCTCTAAAGTTAATGAGCAGGACACCATCAAAAACTACCCAGAGTTTCAGATTCTCAGACATCCTGCAAAATGTAACAAGCAATAAGCAGGTGGGAGTTTTCACAGGTAGGACAAATTCTAAACCTTTTTTGCATTCCATTCTATCAGGTGTCTGCTGCTTTAGTTTCTGTAGTGTTTTTAGTAGGCAAAGACATATGTAACAATTACTTTCACTTCCCTTTGCCTTGCTGGGTGTGAAGGATACTGAAAAAATAGCCAGTGAAGCCGGTCCTCTTAAATATATCTTCTTTGGTATTCAGAGGAAATATCTCAAATGTTTCTCAGGCTATGTCTACACTTGTTAATTTAAGTCGACTTAGCATTTCTACACTTAAATTTTAAGTCGACTTTGAGCGAACCCTACAAAATCAACCTAGAGCGTCCACACTGGACGCCTAGGTCGACTTCTAGGGGCTAAGTGGACATGGGACAGGTCCACGGTGGCAGAGGGGGCACCCCTTGCCAAGTGCCAAGGGGTTCAGCCTTTGCCCCATTATACCTGGGTACAATGGGGCAAAGGGGGACAGGGACCCTGGCAGGGCACAGGGGTAGGGTGGGCAGGGCTCTGCCCTGCCCTTTGGAGGGGCATGCCAGGCTCTCCCTGTGCCAACCACCCTGGCAGGGAGGGCAGTGGAGAAGCCCTGGAGGCCCCTAAGTCGACTTAGAGTCGACTTAGGTGTACTCCACATCTACACTGGCTTAAATCGACTTTAGAAAGTTGACTTAAGCAGAAAGCCAACTTAATTTTTCCTTAAGTCAACTTAAGCAGCTGCTTAAGTCAACTCAAGGGAAGTGTAGTATAGACGCAGAGTAAATTAAGTCGACTTAAGCTCGACTTAATTTACAAGTGTAGACGCACCCTCAATGTTTGATATGCCTTTTTATGCTTAAAATTGTAATTTAGCACATTTTCATTATCGGAAAATAAAGACCCCAATTTTTGGTACAAATCTCTATAGCATGTTTGGTTTGCTGCACTTTGAGACATAATTTTAGGCTAGATCCACCTAGTAAATGCAATACTAAGATATTGACATAAGAACGGGCATCTGGGTCAGAACAATGGTACATCTGTCTCAGTATCCTGTCTTCTGACAGTGGTCAGTGCTTTAGAGGAAGAAAAGAATAGAAGAGGTAGTCATCAAGTGATCCATTCCACTAGCCTCAGTCAGCATCTGGTAAACAGCAATCCCTGCCTATCCTGGCTAATAGCTATTAAGGTACCCATCTTCTATGAATTTATCTAGGGTTTTTTTGAACCCATTATAGTCTTGGCTTTCATAACATCCTCTGGCAAGAAGTTCCACAGGTTCACTGTGTGTTGTGTGAAGAAATGCATCCTTTTGTTCGTTTTAAATCTACTGCTTATTAATTTCATTTGATGACCCCTAGTTTTTGTTATGAGAAGGAGTAAATAATACTTCCTTATTTACTTTCTCCACACGAGTTGTGATTGTATAGAATCATAGGGTGCATCTACACTTATAAATTAAGTTGACTTAAGCTTGCTTAAGTCGACTTCATTTACTCTGCATCTACATTACACTGTCCTTAAGTTGATTTAAGCAGCTGCTTAAGTCGACTTAAGGAAAAATTAAGTCGACTTTATAAAACCTCCTTTTAAGTTGACTTTGCTGGCTAAGTTGACTTTAGAAAGTTGACTTATCCAGTGTGGACTTAGCTAAGTCGTGGACATAGCCATAGGGATGGAAGGGACCTCACGAGGTCATCTAGTCCAACCCCCTGCTAAAAAGCAGGAACACCTCTAAACCTCTACCATATTCTTCCCATCCTTGCTGGCTGTTTTCCAGGATGAAAAGTCCCAGTCTTATTCATCTCTTCTCATATGGAAGCTTTTCCAGACCCCTAATAATTTTAGTTACCATTTTCTCTATATTTTCCAATTCCAATACGTCTTTTTTTGAGAAGGGGGGGGGCAGATCTGCACACAGTGTTCAAGATGTGGGAGTACCATGGATTCATAAAGAGCTAACTTGATATTTTTTGTTTTATTATCTATGCCTTTCCTAATGATTCCCAACATTGTTTGGTTTTTTTTGACTGCTGCTGCACATTGAATGGACGTTTTCAGAGAATTATCCACAATGCCTCCAATATGTCTCAACTGTTGACAGCTAATTTAGACCCTATCATGTATATAAGTATAGACTGGGGTTATGTTTTCCAGTGTGCATTACTTTGCATTTACCCCTCCTGCCCCCAGCGTGGAGGAGCTGGTCCAGGGGCGGTGTGAGGAGGCGGAGCCCAGTCTTTGGGCCAAGTCTGCCCGCCCCAGAATGGAGCAGCTGACTCAGGAGAGGGGCGGGTGTGCAGGGCCCCAGCCTATCTGGGCCACTCACCCAGCCCCTACCCCCAGGGCAATTGGATCTGCTCCCTCCCCTCTTCTCCTCCCCCCCTGCCCCTCGCTCCCAGGGATGGGCCTGACAGAAAGATCCATGGACTAAAAGATATAAAAGAGGGATGAGACGACTGAGTTTTGGGTAATGTTTTGCATAGCATCCAAGAGCATTGGTGTAAAGCTGTGTGCCCAACAGAGACCCTGCTCTTCCTCATGCCTGGCTTCCCTGGTCAGATAGCCACCATGAGCTGCGAACACCAGACACGAACTCAAGTTACGATCACAAGCAACAATCAGGATTATACATGACCAACAGCAGGATATTTAGGTATGTATATATATATGTGTGTGTGTGTAGGCACTATATATTAGCTATTAACATAATTGTATTTTTCTCATAATAAATATGGCATATCACCTTGTCCTCCCTGAATAAGATCCTGCTAGTCTTTTCATAGTCTAAGTATAACATTTTGTGTGGGAGTGCAGACAGCTGCATGCAGCCCACCTAAACCAGTCCAATTATGTGCCAAAAAATCACACCAGTTCCACTATGTCTAAGGCCTATTATACCATGGATAATGGTTAATATTTGTATAAAGTCTTTCTACATATATATGAGACAGAATATTAGTCATTTTTAACAGAAATTTAGAAACTACTTTCAAGTGATTTTATTATGGGTGTGTGAATTGGTTTGGATAAATAAACAACTGGGACAATGTTCACAGTTCCACCTACACCTTTTGGGGCAGTTTGAAAAAGTTTTGTTGACTTCTGTTAAAACTACTTTTCATTTTTGTTCACTTATGTACTTCTTGAGTTCAGTCATAAGCGGAAGCAGAAAGGCCACAATGCTATACAAAAATATGTTTCTTCCCCAACTGGAAGCAGAAATGACGGTAAACTTTAAAAGAACTGATTCTTAAGTATTACAGTTCAGTCTTGCAAACACAAGAAGTGAAAAAAGTCTGGATAACCATCAGTATTTGTGGGTGCTGGGCCAAATCTAGTATTCCTGCTTTTGATCCCATGAAGGGATCCTTGTCTCTGGAACTGAGACTCTGATGAGCTCTTCAACAACTTGATTGAACTTTTGCATGCTGCTTTGGGATGTTCTTTTGCAGCATGTTTTATACAGAAGCATTCAGAATTTGAACAGAGTGATGCCAGAACCCTCTATCAACAAACTTGCAGAACTGAAAAGTTCACACCCTATGTGATCATTTAAGATAAGGAGGTACTGACTGGTGTTGATAGTCATTATTTGTGTACATTCCTTCCATAATCACTTCTGCCAATCTGAATTTAGAATTGCAAGAGAAAGCTATAGATGGCTGTATCAATCCTAAAGCAATGCATGTTTAATCTGTAGGATAAAACTTGTCACTAGTTATGACAAGTTCTTCTGTACCACTTGTTGAGAATTACATTTAAATAAAATGATTCCCTAACTAGTTACATGAACAGTTCCTGAAAATGTATTTGCTTTGTAATAATATTGGCAAGTGTGTGTGCGGGGCCACGCAGTCCTACCATGTCTTTCCATTTGTCTGTTGTAAGGTTTTCCATAGCACCAATCACCATAATACCATGGGGAAAGAGATGTTGCAATAATACAGTGTAATGATATGGTTTCTCCTAGTATGCTGTGTTTTCTTATGGTCACTCTATCTCAAGTAGATGTAGAGGAATAGAAAGGATTCAGAACAAAGTGACAAAAATGATTAATCTAAGAGAGATTTCCATATGATGAGTGACTTAAAAGATTGGGTGGTTTAGAGAGAAGATAAATAAAGAGGGCATGGCAGTGAAATACAAAATAATAAATGCTATAGGGAAGGGAAGGTGTGCACTTCTATTTATTGTTTCTTATAATATATGAACAAGGGGGCATCTGATGAAGTTGAAAGAAAATTTAATCTGATCATAGGAAATAACTTTTACACAGCTCGTAATTAACTGGCGAATCTCACTGCCACAATATATCATTCAGACCAAAAATCTAATAGGATTCAAAAAAGGACTAGGTAGTATTTATATGGTTAATGAAACAAAATTGAACATGATGAGGTTTCATGAACATTCCTCTGAAGTACCTCATATTGGCCACCACCAAAGACAAGATACTAGCCTGGATGGAACAGTTTCACTAATTCTTAAAGGTAGCCAAAATAAAAGGCACTATTGCATTGTTTAAAGCTAGCAATCAAGGCCTTATATACATTAGTCACACAGCGGTGTTGTCATGTCTCCAATATCTGTGGCTGAGAAAATTCAACAGTTTTCAGCTTTTTAAAAATAGCACCTTGACAGTTATGAAGTTACTGAAGAATAGAGCCATGCCTCCTCACAGAAGCATAGTAGTACAAAGAAAATTTTACATTGAATGCTGTCAGGTTTGGCTACCAGTTGTTGAAATTCCTATCTTAAAAGCAGAAATATTATGTTAAAACTGTGGGAAAAATTATTATAAGGGTTGGATTTTCAGATTTATATGGCTAAGAAATAGGTATTGACTATGGCTTTTAACCTCTAAGACCCCAATTCAGTATAGCTCAGGTCAATAGTAACTGGGTAGCTAATCAAGTTGATAATTCTCCAGTGTCTATATTACAAATACAGTCCTTTAGTCTTAGCCTCTGCACCGAAGCCAAAGATTGAACCATTCTCTTACCTTGTAGGTGATCTTCCCTGACATGGTTGGGGCAGGTTGATATAAGGAAGCTTTCACCTCTTTTACCCTCACTCACCTATTGCTGGATAAAGGGAAGACTGAACCTGTTTTGGCCACTGACAAGCCCTTAATACTTCCCATTCCCAACCAATAACTTTTCTTTCCTCAGTGTAATGTTATGATCCATGATGTAGAATAGTAGTAATTTTGCATATCAGACACTGGGGTGTGGCTTTAGTGAATCGCAGTTCAACATGAATATCCTGTGCAATGCTGTGACAAAAGAGGCTACTGCATTCCTGGTTGGATAAATAGGCATGTAGTAAGTGGGAGTTCAGAGATGCTAAAGAGCTGTTTCTTCTAGCAAAGAAAGACAATAAGAACCATAGCCATTAAGTGAAACCTAGGAGTTTCAAATTAGAAATTAGGCATCAATTTTTAACAGTGAGGGTGATTTATCACTGGAACAAGCTACCAAAAGAAGTGTTCAGATTATCTAATTCTCCCTTCTGGTCTTAAATGGTACGTATCTATGAATGATTCAAGATCCTACATCTTCTGATTTAAATGTTTCACTCAAGGCCTAACTCCTGATAACTTTAAGCTTGTAACTTAATATCATGATGTGCATTCAACTTTCCTCCTACATGTTACACTTAATTTAATTAAAAAAAAATAGGAAATATATCAACAACCTTACTGTAAATGATTTTCAAGAAATAAAACTAAAGATTAAAAATTTCATTAGAAAATATTATTAGACAAACACAGCCATGGACAGTCATCTTCTGAATAAACAATACAAATTAAGGAAATGTAGTAGAGAAATACCTCTTGTACCAAGAATATATTTTAAATAATCACAAATTAAAGGTGATTCAAGAACTTGTTAAAGGGAAGTGATTAAGTGAGTGTGCTCAGATGATCCTAGTAGGTGATCCATTCTCCATCCTGTAAAAGAAAACCACTCCCAAAACTGTCTCAAGGCTCCAACCAATCTGACCTAGGGGGAAATTCCTGCCAGTCACCCCCAATCAGGATCAGTTGGATCCTGAAGATATAAATAAGATTCACCCAGCCAGCCATCTGTGAATGAAGATTCTCTATGCTACTGCAAAGCACTGGTCTACCCCATCCATGTCCTATCTTCAGCTGTAGCCAATCACTGATGGTTCAAGAGAAGTGAGGGACAATCCAGACTATATGCAGCTAACGGTGCATTGGGGGGGAAAAAAATCCTTCCTGACCTCTTTATGTGACTGGCTGAAGCACTGAAGATGAGATTTCATTATAGTTATGGTCTTAAAGCAGGGCTGCACATGTTGTAGGCATGTTGATGGCAATGCAAAGCTTTCTGTTCTTTTCATAGACCACGAAGAGAAGAATTGAAGACTATAAGGCAAAAAGAGATCACCAAAAACATGGAGCCAGACCCCCCTCCGGCACACATAGGCAATAGAATTTTTTCCCAGAAGCAGAATGAAATCATGTATTTTAAAAAAGATATTTAATCCCATTTGAAAGACTCCAAGTGATGTTGAGTCCATTCATAAATTATTTCAATGTTTAATTACCCTCACTGCTAGGAAATTGCTAGGAAATTGCATCTTATCTCAAGGCTGATTTTCTCTAACTTCATCTTCTAGGCACTAGTTCTCATTATACATTTGTCTGCAAGATTGAAAAGCCCCTCCTACATAAAGCGCCTTAGGCTATGTCCACTCTAGAAAAGTTAAATCAACTTTGTTAAGTCGACTTTAATAAGGTTGACTTTAAGTCGACTTAAAGTCAACCTTATTAAAGTCGACTTAACAAAGTGGACTAAGTTGACTTAGCTTTAAGTCGACTTAGTCCACTTTGTTAAGTCGACCTAATCACCCTTAAGTCGACTAAATAAAGTCAACTTAAAGGTTACTCCATGTCCACACCGTCCTTAAGTTGACTTAAGGAGTCGACTTAAGGGTTAAGTCAACTTCATGAGTGGTAGTAACAAAGTCAACTTAAGCTTTCATTAAGTCAACTTAATGAATTTCTTAAGTCGACTTAATGAAAGCCTAGTGTGGACATAGCTTCATTTAAGTCGACTTAAACCTCCTTAAGTCAACTTAAATTGCCAGTGTAGACAGCCTTAGAGACTGAGGCCATCAATTTTGTAATCTCTACATGCTAACTGAGAGCTCGCCCATTTGAGCTTAATTTCCCAGAAGTCTCACTGTCATGCAACTTAGCCCTTTTACACTCAAAATTTGTCCTGAACCTGAACTGGCTCTTATTTGAGAAGGTAAAGTTTCTTTTCTCCCTCTTAAATTTCATTCTTGTTCATCTAATTTTCAGTCCTCAGGTGTGGAAATTGATCTGCTGAAATATTTAGAAAAATGGTTCTTGGTGGTGAAATACTGAGCAACTCATAAAGGTCAAGTATTCTACTTTCATGCAGGTGGAATATAAATCAGGTGGAGAGATGAAAATCACCTCCCCACTCAGGGTCAAATTATGAAGCTACCCAGTTTGGACAGTATTTCAGTCAATAAATTTGAATAGAATCTGTATCTGCTCTGCATGAGTTCAAGAGTTAATGGGACCACTGGACCCATGTCAACATGGATCTGTGCTGCCTCCTTTACAGTTTTCTGTGGCATGACAAGACTGCAGGTACTCATGTACACCTATAGCACCATCAGAACCCCTTGGACTTATTTGGTACAAAGGGCCTTGTGCTGGTGCTCATTCTATAGTTCTTCATTTAAAAAAAAGAAAAGAAAAGCTAATGTGGTCCTAGGATGCATCAGAATAGGTATTTCCAGTAGAGATAGGGAGGTGTTACACAGGGACTGGTGACACCTCATCTGGAATCTTGTGTGCCGTTCTGGTCCCCCACATTTAAGAAAGATGAATTCTGACTGAAAGAAGTGGAGAGAAGGGCTACAAGGATGATCCATGGAATGGAAACCCTGTCTTATGAGAGAAGACTTAAAGAGCTTGTGTGTTTAGCCTAACCAAAAGAAGGTTGAGGGGAGATGTGATTGCTCTCTATAAATATATCAGAGGGATAAATACCAGGGAGGGAGAGGAATGATTTGAGTTAAGTGCCAATTTGGATACAAGAACAAATGGATACATACTGTTTAGAAATGTAGACCTGAAATTAAGACATAGATTTCTAACCATCAGAGGAATAAAGTTCTGGAATGGCGTTCCAAGGTGAGTTGTGGGGGCAAAGAACTTAGTTGGCCTCAGGAGGGGACGGTATGATGGGGCAGCCGAGTTTGGCAATTGACCAGTCTTTGACTACTGGTGGTAGATATCCCAATTTCCTGACAGGGGACATTAGATTGAGTGGGTTCTGAGTTATTACAGAGAATTATTTCTAGGGTGTCTGGCCGGTTAGTTTTGCCCACATGCTCAGGGTTTAACTGATCAACATATTTGGGATTGGGAAGGAGTTTTCTCCCCGGGCAGATTGGAAGAGGCTCTAGGGGGTGTTCACCTTCCTCTGTAACCAGGGCCATCCCTAGGGGGGAGTGAGGGCCAGGGCCAATTGGCCTTGGGGGGACCCCCACACTACCCCACGGTGGAGGGGGGAAGGGTGGGCCCGCTCCACACCCAGCAATCAAGGCTTCCCCATGGGAGGGTGGGGGTTAGGTAGGGGTAGTGGGCTGGGGCTCACGGGAGGAGACAGGTGGGGGCAGGGGCATTGCTGCCCCCCCAAAAAAACATTTGGAGCACACAGCCCCCTGCGGCATTCCTTCCCCCCCCCACATTCCCTCTCCATCCCCACCCTCTAGCAGCCCCAGGCCCTAAGCTGGTCAGGGGCTGCGCCAGGCCAAACAGCCCTGGGCCGGTCTGCGGGCAGGAGCTGTCCTGGCCGCGGCTCCTGCTGGGAGCCAGCCATGGCTGGGAGTCGGATGAGGCCACCAGGGACCCAGCCATGGCTTGGTACCTAAGGCTGCCGCTGGGGCTTGGCCACTGCCAGGAGCTTGCCCGAACCAAGGCACCAGCGGCAGGGCCAGCCCCACCCCAGTCGCAGCTGTGGACCCTGTGTGGAGCAGCAGGCCGGCCTGGCCTGGCCTGCAAACCCACCCTGCCCCTGGGCTGGCTGGCTGCTGTTCCCTGGGGGTGGGGAGGGCCGGTCGAGCAGGGCAAGGCGCCGCTGTGGGAGGGCCGTGGCATGGGCCCCACACTGTCCTGCTGGGAGCGGGACAGCGCGGGGCCCACTTAACCGTGGGGCCTGGGGCAATTGCCCTGTTCGCCCTCACCAGGGACAGCCCTGTCTATAACATGGGGCGTGGCCCACTTGCTGTTGGATTCTCTGCACCTCAAATACTTTAAATCATGATTTGAGGACTTTAATAATTCAGTCATAGGTTAGAGGATTACTACAGAAGTGGGTGGGTGAAATTTTGAGGCGTGCATAGTGCAGGAAGTCAGAGTAGATGATCATATTGGTCTCTTCTGACCTTAGAGTCTATAAGTCTACAAGGAAAAATGCTTTCCAGCCCAGTTTTATAATCTCCATTTTTTTCAAAGATACTTAAGAAAAGCACCTGAACTTTTAGATGCCATCTGGACTGAAGTTCCTGAAAATCAACCCAAAACTAATTGAAGAGGTTGTTTAGTTAAGTGTTCAAGTAATGGAGCTAAGTTTGGTATTATAATTGATACTGGAAAAGAGACTAAAATCAGGGAGAGTCAGAAGATATTAGAGAAAACATCTGAGAACAAGGTACTAAATGAGTATGTTTTAAAATCATCTTTCGATGGATCACTCAATTGAGAGTAGGTTTACTTGTGGTCTGTTTGGGTTTTCTGTCATGGAAGATGGGGTGATCATTGCTGTTTTTGAAACTGATATTTAATATTACACCAATTTTTAAGGAAGAAGCCAAATAACATCAACAGTCTGTAATCAGAAATACGATTTCTTAAAAATTTGATGAGATTTTTGTTTTGAAACTGAAATTCTTTGGGTAGATGAAGAATAATTACTCTCCTAGGAGGATCTGAGGTTTATTGACTTTGTTGATGCTGATTATGGGATTTTTATTGTGTTTGGGTTTTTTGTTTCATACTATATCCTGGCTTAGTTTCCTTTTGCTGAAAACGAGCTCTAAAAACATTTTCAAAGAGTTGTAAATAGAATTGTCTGTTCAGGTTATTCCTGTAATGTTACCTGTGAATTCTTGCATTTAATTGGGCAGCAGCTGAGTTTGTGCATAGGCAATGGGGTATACAGACTGATTGGTTCTTTTTACACTGTATTTATCATTCTTGTCCCAGCTTTTTCTACAGGATTCAAGATACTGTACATCTGAAGGATTGTGTTCCTAAAATGGAGAGTAATATGATTTGTAAGCAGTGTTGGATATACTAATTCCTGTGCAAACAGTCAAATGTAATGTAGTGTTAGCTTATACAAAACCACGATAAGAAAATGAATAACAGATCTTTTGAGTCACCTTGTCACTGTGCAAAAGTAAGAAGATAAAAGGCTCAGATTACACCCAGATTTTTAAAGTTTTAAAGATGTTGCTGTCCTTAATGATTTAGAAGCTTGTCTCCTTTTTTTCAGAAGTGATTTAGGTGCCTGAATCTTATTGACTGTCAATGGGATTTCAACTCCATTTGAAAATGAAACTTAAGTGCCTAAATCAGTTAGGCATTGCAATACTGAGCACAGCAATACCTAAAGACTGAAAATCTGGACCTAACAGCTAAATTCAGCCCTTGCTATGAGCTTATACAACTTCATCGATAAAAGTGAACTGTTTATGAAAACTGCATGTAAAGTACTTAATATATTTAAAGTATTTATAGCACCACAATGGAAATTTGACTGCCATGGAGGGAGCCTCACTTAAAAAAGTATAAGGTATGTTAAAAGTCACAAGGCAAGTTTAGCATATCATGCATAGTAACTGTGATAAATAGGGTCTGGACACCCGAAAGCAGAGGTGTCAAACATGTGGCCCGCAGGCCGGATATGGCCCACAAACCTCTTCCATCTGACCTGTGACTGTGCTCTGCAAGACCACATTCTCTCCCTAACAGAGAGAGAAAGAGAAAGAGTGGTTTCGCAGTATCATGGAGTGCAGTCTCTCATACCCAGTGCTCTGTGATGTTGTGAGAGTGTCAGGTCTCGTGACATTGCAGAGTTCTGGGTATGCAAGATTGCACTCTGCATTACTGTGAGACCACACTCTGTTATGGAGAGAGTGTGGTATCGCAGAGCGCAGTCTTGCATACACAGAACTGCGTGATGCCACGAGAGTATAAGCCCTAGTATTTTGATTTATGGTATGGACAGCCTATTTGAAGTAGATTTAAGTTAAATCTGGCCCATCATAGCAAATGAGTTTGACACCGCTGTAAGTGGAGAACAGAAGGTTTAAAGTCCCAAAAGTTAAATCAACTGATAGCATACTGTGTTAGTTCACTGTACAAGTGTATTGAGGAAAATCTTTTATGAAAGCTTGTAGTGCACTGAACTAAATAGTCATAAATCATGTACAGGTTACAGTTATGAAGGCGTGTGTCTGTGTATCTAGAAAATTGTAATTGTAACTGTGTGTGACTTCAGCCTTCCCTCTCAACAGATTAGTGAAGCAATTGGGTAGGGAGGGACTACCTCCAACCAAGTATGAACAGCTTCAGGAGTCTAGCCCAAGACAAAACAATGAGGAACCATCAAAGCAAATTGGAACCGCTCGAAACTGAGAGGTCATCCCATTCTTCAAAAAATTAGAAAGGAGGGCATTGTCTCCACTTTAAATTTCTATAGTGACTGAAGAAAAAAAAATCTGGAAACTCTTTTAAAATTGAGAGGATTTGAACTGAGGTTCATCCGGAAGTTGAGGGACAGTCTCAAGGCAACTCTTATTAGAAAAGGGATTGTATCTAATCTGAAAGTGTAAACGCTGAGGATTATATTTATTTTCTGTATAACTTTTATATGTTTGCTTTCCCCTTATTATGAACTGGAAAGGTACACGTTGAGTGTTTTGTCCATTTAGAACTTGGGGAGATGTATTTGGGGAACCTGGAAATAGAAGCATGGTTGGTGTCATCCTGCAAAAAGTAACTAGGCTGGCAGTGCGAAGATGAGACTTTATGCTTGTTGGCAGGGAATTGAACCATAGCTGCACAGCCCAAAGGGTCCCAAAAGTTACAGGGCGGGCAGTGACAGAATCCCTTACTGGTATGGTAGACCTCAAAACATCACAGTAACTGTCAAGTTCTTTGAGTTGAACGAAAAGGTACTATCAAGGGAAAAAATAACATGTATTCTCCTGAATAAAGTTTGCAGCATCAAGAGATGCATTCTGAAGAAAAAGAGCTTGCCCTTAAAAAAGAAATGGCTGGTATTGGTAAATGTGTTGAACTCAGTAATTTATGATTATAACAGCATAATAAGTAGTTTTCATTTTACATTTTCAGTATGCGTTATAATTTGCATATATGCACGAGTGGATATGTTCTACAAGCTGGTTGTACAACAGAAGAAAAGGAAGCATCACAGATAGCGCTGGATAAAGTATCACAAACAGAAAGCCTGATTATCAGAGCAGTTCTCAACAGATGTGGGAGAACAGAGCCAGTGTTATAGTAAGGACAAGGCTTTGGAACCAGAAATGAAGCTGATCAAGATATCTTAGAGTTATCCAGAGCTCATGGTCTGATTGTTTGCAATATATACACTGTAAAGATGAATAATGTACAGGAGCGGTGGCAACAGGTCCCAGATGACTACCTCCCAAAAAGTAGAAGAGGTTTAAAAAATGTGAGACTGTAAATTGAGTCTGGGAGAACAAATTGTGGGGCAGCATAGATTGCTTTTACTAGATTTCTGGCTAGTGGGGGAGAAAAGATGAGTTGTAGAAGAAAAGATAACGTAGTGGAGGCTCAAGCATAGGGAACTTAGTTGTGATTTAAGTATGAGGTTCTGTGGAGGTTGAATAGTGACTAAACTAACTGCAATGATGCCTGTGAGGCATATGAGAATATATTAAAATATTACAGAAAATGCAAACACTTTCTGAGGCCAAGCGAAAGGAGGAAAATTTTATCGCACAGATATGTGGTTGTGATACAGCACTGTGCAGGAGACAGTAAAGAAGCAGTTGCAGTGGCAAAAAGTGAGAATGGTGGAAAGTTATGATGAATACAAGCTGGTAAAAAAAAAAGCAAAAAGAACAGGGTCAAGTATATAAATCTTTACATGCAGGACTACTTACAAAGGAAAGGGGAAAGGAATGTGCAGATTAACCAAGATAAGGAAAGAAGCATGAAGACTTAGGAGCTGTGAAGTGTGTCAAAAATGAAAATAGAAGAGTGCTAGTGGAAGACAGTGAAATCATTAGGCGATGGCAGTGGTTTTCTGATAAACTGCTCAATGAACCTGGGGTAACTGCTGAGATTAGGATGGACAAGCAACAAGGCCCATCACTGGCATGGAGATGCAGGCAGCAATAAAGATGATGAAAAGATGGAAGACAATGGGAATAGATGGTGCCTATTGAGGTATTTAAAGCATTAGACCATGAGGTGGTTGGTGGTAGTGATAGCAAATTTCTTCAGTTTAATTCTCCAACCTGGAAAAATGTCTGACACATAGGCTATGTCTACACCTAAAATGTTAAGTCGACTTAACAAGGTCGACTTAAATCGACATAAAGTTGACCTTGTTAAGCTGACTTACAGAGTCAACACTAGACCCTGAAGTCGATGGAGAGCTGTGGCTCTCAGCCTCTGGGGACTCCCGAGGACAAGGGACCTGTGGCTCCCTAGCAGAAGAGAGTGGGGGCTCCCTTCTCCCTGGGACCCACTCCAGTCCTGGTAAGAAGGCAGCCGCAGCTGCCCGCTTGCTAGGACCCCAAGGCTTCCCTGCAAGAAGGGAGCCGTGGCTTCCTTGTCCCCAGCCCTAGGTTGACTTAGGGAACTAAGTCAACCTAGGGTGTCCATACCAGTTTTAGGTCGACTTAACAAATTGACTTAGCCATTAAGTCGACCTTAACAGCAGTATTTATTAGGTCAACCTAAAGAAGCCCTTAAGTCGACTTAATGAATGCCTGGTGTGGAGTTAAGTTAATGCCTGGTGTGGAGCTAAGTTAGGTCTACTTAAGCCTCCTTAAATTGACCTGACTTGCAAGTGTAGACATAGCCATAGATACCATGTGATCTTCCTCTATTTCTAAAGTAAAGGGAATGTTCAAGAATATAATAATTACTGACCCATCAAGATGATGAGTCACTTGATGAAGTGGTTGGAAAGCATTATCAAGAAAAAATTTTCTGAGGAATGGAAGCATCAAATAAACAACAAATAATTTGGGTTTATGCCAGGAGTATCAACTATGGATTCAGTATTTGCAGCCTGAATATTGTCGGAGAAGTGCGGGAAGAAATACAAGGAATTGTATTTATAGTTAGGAGTTAGAGAAGATGAGTTCGTAGAGGACTGATATGATTTAGTCTGTGGTCACACAATCTGTTGGAGATGTATGTTCATATGTAGCACAACAATAGTGAAAAGCAGATGCAGCTACAGTGAACCATCATTATGAAGACCATTCCTATTTGCATTTTAATGGACACCTTGATGCAGGGATTTAGGGGAAAGACTCCATGGAGCATGTTTTTTTGCTGATGATATTTTGTGTTGTGTTGTGAATGTGAACTGGAAAAGAATCTAGAATGATGAAGGGCTTCAGTAGAAGAAAATGAATCAGCTTCCAAAAGATAAAATACACACATTGCTTTGTTGAGAAGGAGAACGAGAAACCAGTAAAACTAGAAGGTGGCCATTTAGTCTGCGCAGCAATTCCAATACCTTGTGTCAGTATTGACCTATAATGGAATTGAGAACTTGGGGGTTAGTAGTCACATGAAGAGTGCTTGGGGAAAATGCAGGGCTTAATGGGAATTCTCTGTGATAAGCATACACCAAGTAGATGTAAGCAGGGTCTGAATGAACTTTCTCCTATCATCTACTGTGGGAGCTATGAGCCGGTTGCAATGTAGGAAGCGAATCCAGTGACACATGAACGCGCTTCTGAATTCAGCATCTTTGCTAATCAAGGACAACCACTGTGAGTAAGGTGCAGTGGAGGGAGAGAGGAATGATATGTTAAGGGAACGTTCATTCATCAGACTTTCCCACTGCAAAAAGGGAGACCGAGGCAACGATGCTGTGGGATCTGGTTTGCTTATTGTCACATGCTTTTAAATGTTGGTTTGGTGTTTTCCAAAATTAATTCCTGGTTTTCTTTCCATTTAAAACAAAAAGTTCTCTTTTGTTATGCACAGATTAAGTATTGCCTCTTTTAGAGGTGCCCAGGGTTGGTGGTAAATTCTCCCAGATTACTGGTTGGGGGCTTGACTTGGTTTTGTTTTGTGTTGTTAAAGGGACCCCCTGGATATTGAACCCAGACTTTGCTGCTGCTGACTACACTGGGAAGAAGGGTTACATAAACTAAAGAGCAAAGAATTTAATACTGTGATTAGGTCAACCTGTGATTAGGTCAGGTCAGATACTGATCTGAATGCTAGCTAAGAAAGAACAGCTATTTCACGCTTCCAAAATGATAATGCTCAGGCAGACGTTGAGTTAGGTGAGAGCAGATGGACTATGCTATGAAATGTTCTGAGCCTTGATATTTTGTGAACATATCAACTGAGATGGTCACATTGTGTGAGAAGACAATACGCAGTCAGAAAGGCATTGGTCAGAAAGTATAAGGTCTGATAGTAACAGGACAAGACCACAAGGAAGACAGAGGAAAACGTGGTTTAAGGTGCTGAAGGAAGACACAAAGAAGGTCAGTGTCAGCTTGGAAGATGCACTTGAGAGGAAAGCTTGTAGATGAAGCTCAAGAGTCTCCAAACCTGACTAGTGGAACAAAGAAACGGCAAAGCATTAATGTCAGATTTATGCCTGGTAGGAACTGGAGTTACAACTGGGATAAATGTGGACTATAAATGGTGGCCAGGTGTATTCCAGAGATAGAAATCTTCCACATAATAGGCCAACACACTTCTGGTAGGTGTCCTTAGGTCTACATATACAATGTACTGACTTACATTTTGAAATGATTCCAAATAAACCTGATTTTCAGTCTTTAGAGAGCTTTTTTACATCAATATCTACTCTGTTTTACATAAGTCTACATAGTCATCTGTCTACTAAAATACCCTAGCATGTTACTAGTTCATATATATCTTATCTGTACCAATAGGACCTCCCAAAATCAGAACTGCCTAAAGTGGTTTAACCTACATTAATTTTCCAGCCATTCATTTAAATTCCTAATCTCTCTCTCTAGAGCTGTGACCAGAATGTTTAAATTAGCAGCATGGAGCCATGACACAGAAATATGGAGGAATTTACAGACTGCCCAGGGGATTAGGAAGATTCAAGAAAAATAATCAGATGACTGAATATGTGGTAAGCAATTTTAAACAGTAGAAATCAATAATATAATGCCTAGAAAGAAAAATTTAAGAGAATAAATAACAGGTAAAAAGTGACACTAAGAGGAGGAGACAATAGGAGAGGTGAACGATAGCCATTTGGTTTAAATACCCAAAAGCAGAATGATTTAGCCAAATCTCTAGACTTCTTGTGTCTGTAATACTTCACAGGGAATCTCTTAAGAATTCACTTTAAAACAAATTTTCCATAATTTCTGGTTTTAGTTAAACTAGACGTACAGTGAACTGTGCTTTCCTCATAAAATTATTGTACTTCTGATTCCTATCATGTCTGCAATTGGGAAACAAAGATGCAAATAAAAATGAGAAATAAATTTAACATAACCAATTTTTTTCAGACCTCAAGATTTGGGTGGAGTTCTGAACATGGTTCAATTGATTCTTATTTGTCAAATTCAGTTAATGCACAAATAGATGATCACTCAAGAAATTTCTAAGGTTTCTGGTTTTTACATTAGTAATGATATCTGATACATACGCATAGGGGCAAATCGAACCTGCACTACAATGCAGAGTCCTAGGCACAGTGCAACTAGGATGGTTCTGTTCAGTGCTTTTTTTGTTTAAAAAAAAATGCTGGTACTCGGCCAGGGACTTGGGGCCACCGCCGCTGGCAGCAGGAGCCGGGGCCAAGTTGCTATGAAAAAAAGGTGCCAGTACTCACAGTACCATCACAAATAAAGCCCTGGTTCTGTTGCAAATGGTAAAAAAGATTTGAATGACCTTTGTAAAAAAGATCTGCACCCTTTGCATGCCACCAGTACAGGTATGCATGCATTCCATCATTTCTGCATAGTAGTGACAGGGCAGGAACAGAGAGGGAAGTGTTCCAGTGAACTTACCATTACACTAAGTCTTCCCTTCCCTCAATCCCTTCAGAGCATGGACAGAGGAAGCCTGACAGCTACTGCAACCCTGTGATTTTTGTTGTCACCACAGAGGAACTTTATTCCAGGACAATAGTTGGAGAGGATTCCTTTTTCCTCAAATACTCCAGAATCCCCCTGAGCTAAACTTCTTACCTGGGGTTGGTGTATTGGTTGTGAGCAGAGCAGGAATTTGTACACAAATTGAATTTGGAAGAAACAGAAACATGATGCCACAAAAATAAATGTGCAATATCAGATTACCCTTATTGTGTTTTCATTATGAAATAGGAATGCCAGATCAAGAATCATGGAAAATCTTCAGGTCTGCTGACTCTGGCGCTGAATTTCTAAGTGACCTTAGGCAAGTAGTCTAACCTAATAGTTCTCAACCTTTTGGGGCTCAGGACCCATTTATAAACCTTAATAACCTGTCACAATAAAGCCTAATACAGTATGAGCTGTTCATCACTCTCTAGAGGTTAGATCACATATAGAGGTTCATGACTTTTCTACTGCCTCCTTGATAATGGGCATTTCTCTTTAGCTCATGTGGTAGAAGCTAATGCTTTTTGATCCAGATAGCTCAGGTTCATACCACATTGATAACCAAGATGGGAACTTAGGTACACTTAGGTATGTTGTCTGCAGTTCCTAGGCCATGCTCTGCTCCCAGAGCCTGAAAAATAACTGAGAAATTCTGACATCCCAACCTTCTAGGGCTTGTTCACAAATAGTTGTGCCACAATGGGCTGCTCCTCATTGAGCATACAGCATGCATCCTTGTATAGCCATGCTGCAGTTGAAAGTTGTGGATTTAAATCGTTTTAGAATTAGGCTTGGCAGAATTCAGAGTTTTTATAATTTTGATGGATAATATGGATGTTTCTTTTTAAGCATTTAAAAAATATATATCTATTTACATTTTCACAGTTGTGGAAAATTATGTGGTGGGGGGGTCAACAATAGGACAGATCAGACAATAATTATTTAATTACTATTGATGGGGTTTCAAAAAGTTAAAGCTTTAGAACCGTTAAAACCTAAGTTGTCAACATCACATGTTAAAATATACAAAGTAAATATCCATAGATCAAACTAATAAGTTCTCAAGCAACATTTTTCTTATTTTGCCTAACTGTAAATTGTGATTGCTATTGATAGTAATACATTTTTGCCAGTTTGTGTGTAAACGGTGAAATTACTGACATTTGCCAATTAAATCTAATTCTTCCAAGCCAATTCATGATCCATGTGGAAAATATGTAATGTTAGTGTACAGATTGTGGAAAATTTCTTGAAATGATTCTACATCACCAAACATTATATTTATAGGTGAACGTTTTGTGCTAACATTTGTTTGCTAGTGTACTTTTAGAGGTTTTGTTTTGGTTAGTGAGAGCTGTCCCTGTAAGAATACAGTGGGAAACATACTTTTTATGTTTTTATGTGAAGAAGATAGAGCAGTGTATGGGAGATGTTGCTCATCTGTGTAGAAAGTGGAAGGCCCTGTCTGCATAGGCTTCGAAAAGGGCATAACTTAATTTAGTAAATTTATCTTCTCAGAAAACAAGCTTCACTTTTGAAGATGTAACATTATTAGGAGATGGATATAGCACAAGATTGGTAATGAGTTTCAGAGCCTTTTGTGCCTGTAGGTCACCAGTGTGAATCCACTCCATCACAGAAAAGATTAAAAGTTGTTCCTATCTAATGGTTATTTAGTGGCCCGCTCTGTGAGATGATCTCAGTTCTGGTTCCAGTACCACAAATCCATCAACATGCTTTCATGACCAAGAACTTTGTGGACTTCAGAAACTGAGGCTATTTACAAACGATCAGATTAAAGCGCAACATGGCAATCGCGCTATAAAAAAACACGTAACCTTTATTGTGGGAGAGCGTGTACACACGTCGCTCCTTGCAACGTAACAGAATTCTTTGCAATATCGCGGTGTAGCGCAATGAATTCTGGACACCTATCCCACAGTTCAATTTTCCCTCAATCGGCGCCTGGAATCCTGGGATGAAGGAAAGGAACGCAAAGCGCCATGGGTATACTCTCATTTTCCCGTGGTGCACTGTGTTCCCCTGGCGTCTTCCTCGTTGCCAATAGCAACTCGCGCCTATTTTCAACAGTGCAGTGACGCACTACTTGCGAGCAATCACAACTGCAACAGCATGGATCCTGCTCCAATCTCCACTGTCGCCTTCAGCATTCTAAATACATCTCGGCTGGTTGCTCAGTAAGCAATGAGCTCTGAATCAGACGAGGACGCCGAGGAGCAGGGCCTGATCGATGCCCTGCAGAGCAACAGCACCGCATTGCTCAGCTCCTTCACCGATCATCTGCACATGGTGCAACGCCGTTTCTGGTAGCGAGAGACAAGCACAGAGTGGTGGGATCGCATTGTTATGCAGCTGTGGGATGACGAGCAGTGGGTACAGAACTTTCGAATGCGGAAAGCAACCTTTCTGGAACTATGTTCAGATTTGGCCCTTGCCCTGCGACGTAAAGACACCAACATGAGGTCAGCCCTAACCGTGGAGAAGCGTGTTGCAATTGCTGTCTGGAAGATGGCGACTCCTGACTGCTACCGGTCGGTTGCAATCCAGTTTGGAGTCGGGAGGTCCACTGTCGGATTAGCCCTCTCACAAGTGTGCTGAGCCATCAATCGCATTCTGCTACGGAGGACGGTGACGTTGGACAATGTTCGTGAGATTGTGGATAGCTTTGCTGCCATGGGACTCCCTAACTGCGGGGGAGCCATAGATGGCACACATATCCCGATTTTGGCTCCAGACCATCTCGCGACCGAGTACATCAACAGGAAGGGCTACTTCTCCATGGTGCTGCAAGCACTCGTGGATCACAAGGGGCGTTTTACGGACATCAATGCTGGATGGTCCGGAAAGGTGCATGATGCCCGCATTTTCAGAAACACTGGACTGTACCGGAAGCTGCAAGGGGGTACCTTCTTCCCAGATCAAAAAATTACTGTGTGGGATGTGGAGATGCATATAGTCATCCTTGGAGAACCAGCATACCCACTGATGCCATGGCTCATGAAGCCGTACACCGGGAACCTAGATCGCAGCAAGGAGCGGTTCAATTACAGATTGAGCCGCTGCAGAATGACTGTGGAGTGTGCCTTCGGCCGCTTAAAAGGGCGCTGGCCCTGTTTGTATGGGAGGCTGGACTTGGACAAGGACAACATCCCTGCTGTAATTGCGGCGTGCTGTGTCCTTCATAACATTTGTGAAAGTAGGGGAGAAAAGTTTTCCCCGGGGTGGGCTATGGAGGCACAGCGCCTCGAGGAAGCATACGAACAGCCAGCCACTAGGAGTATTAGGGGGGCCCAACGAGGAGCTGCTCGCATAAGGGAGGCACTCAGGGAGCATTTCAATTATACCCTCCCGTAGTTCACTTCAAGGACACATCAAGTGCACCTTATGAGATTTTCACTGTGTACAAATAAAGCCACTCTTCAAATTTTTTGTTACTGTTTTTATTAAAAGATAAAGGGGGGGTAGGGGTTTTTTGGAGGGGTTACAGGTGAGTGTAGCTGCGGGTCTCTAAAAAGTAGCTCTGTGAGGGACTGGATGTTGCAGTATACGAGGGGGATGGGTGGCCTTCAAATAAATGCTTTGAAGGACTATGGGGTGTGGGAGGCAGACACGGCTGAAGTGTCTGGAGTGGAGCCCATACATTAATCGCCTGGGTCTGCAGAGCAATCATGCTCTTGAGCAGTTCTGTTTGCTCCTTCATGACGCATATCAGTTCGTCCCTGTGTTTCTGCCTCCTCTGTTGGGATTCCTCTCTCCAGGCTCGATTATCCCTCACGGATGCCTCTGTTGTTTTCATCAGCTCCTGAAACATATCCTCCCTGTTTCTTCGAGCACGCCGCCGAATGTTTTTCATGCGGTCAGCGGGGGTAGACACCGGCCTTGTGAAGGTCAAATCTAATAAAAAAAAGAATAATAAAGCTATTGTTAACACATAGCCCAGATAACCAATGTAACCTTCCAGTAGCACATTCCACTGGAAGGTACAGGGCAGTCAACATTCTATGCTTTGCTGAAGCGTCCTAATAGAAACCTTACTGGGGGCTAACATTCTGCACAGGGCACACAGATGGAACCCGATATCTCTCTCCTCAGAGTGCCCCTGCCAGCTAGAATACATATCCTACATGCCACTGGATGCCAGCCGGGACCATATGCTGCTGCTTGTGTGCTGCCATGGTTCCCAGTGCTGTGCTTTGCAGCTGGCGAGGCCAAGTATCCTTATATGGGAGCGTAGACACATACGCTATCCCATCTAACCTGAGTAGGAGGCTCTGGCAGTACATCGAAGAAACCTTTAGTGACCTAAATACAGATGATTTTTTGACAATCACTGCTTGTGTTGATGCACTTCTAATGAATGCATAGTAAAGAGCGTGCACAGCGGGGACCAAGACAGCAAGCACCCCCGCCCCGGATAATGATTTTTTAGCAGGAGCCATAGCTGCATGGAAGAGAAACTTACCTGAACCCCCCTCTGCCGCCTCAGAGGACACGCTGTAATTCATGTCTTGGGCAGACGTCTCAGCGGGGGTGCAGAAGAGCTCCTGGCCACACGCTGATGCGCTTTCCTCCAGGTCATCCTCCATCTCCTCCTCCTCATCAATCACGTCCTCATCCTGCTTGGCTCTGGCATTCAGTGGATGAGAGGGGGGCTGATCTGTCCACAGGACTCTTTGCAGTGGTTGTGGGGTCCCCACTGAGGATGGCTTCGATCTTCTTGTAGTACCTGCATGTAGCAGGCACTGATCCCGAACGGCGGTTTGCCTCCTTCGCTCAGCGATAGGTTATTCTTAGCTCCTTCACCTTTGATCTGCACTGCACAGTGTCTGTATCATAACCTCTTTCGGACATGGCCCAAGAAATTATGCCATATGTATCGAAATTTTGCCTGCTACTGCATAGCTGCGCCTGCACAACAGACTCTCCCCAGATGCTGATCAGGTCCAGCACCTCTGCCGTGCTCCAAATGGGTCTTCCACGATGGGCCGCCATTGTTAGTGAAGATCGGAGCTGCACTCCACTCCACGAGGAAGAGAACAGGAAGTGAAACAGAGGAGAAATTCAAAAATCCCGGGAATCGAAACAGGGCGGGGACTGTTTCATCACGGCCACAGAGCAGGTGGGGGGAAGACCAGAGAGGACAACTTTGGAATGCTGGGACACTTCCGGAGGCCGCCAATCATTGCACGGTAAGCGTACACACGAGTCGAAAGGCGCAACAGCTGTTCTGCGTTAACTGCTACCACCCTCGTCGAGGTGGTTTTTGTATTGCACTACAACTGGGCTGTTGACGCACAAGAGCCTTATTGCACGTGTGTACGCTGTTGCTGTTATCACGCGGTAATGACTGTTAATGCGCGATAAAGTGATCATGTGTACATGGCCTGAGGAACCCCTCTTTACCACCAGAGCTTCGCCGCTGATCAGGCATGCCAGCGACATGCCAGTGTCTGAGAAGCTTGCCATGCTACTGAGTTCAGAGGGCTTCATTCACCAGTGATGTACAGGTACGGAACCAACCCAGCTTTTTAAAGGTGAAATATAATGTTATATGCAAATTAGCTAAAAGTATGAAAGTGTTGCACAGATGTGAAATTTATTAAATTTTAACTCGACTTAGAGGGGACCCTACAAAATTGACCTAGAGTGTCCACACTGGATGCCTAGGTCGACTTGTAGTGGCTAGGTGGACCTGGGACAGGTCCACGATGGCAGGGGGGGCACCCCTTGCCAAGTGCCAGGGGGCTCAGCCTTTGCCCCATTGTACGTTGGTCTAATGGGGCAAAGGGGGACAGAGACCCTGGCAGGGCAGGGTGGGCAGGGCTGTGCCCTGCCCTTTGTGGGGGCATGCCAGGCTGTGGCTGTGCCAGCCACCCTGGCAGGGAGGGCAGTAAAATTTTAAGCCAATTAAAGTAAGGATGATAAAAATAAAATAAATAAACAAGAGAATTTTGCTTTAGGCTGCCTGATCAGAAGAATCAGTCTGAGGAGGAGGAATCATAATGTTTATGAAGTAGGCTAGGACAGAGGGATGTTTCTAGAATGATGTTTAGGGAAGATTTCAGCTCACCTTTCAGCCCTACAAAAGATTACATATTATTAAATATGCTGCTTGGATATTAAAATTCAGGTTATAACACATAGACAATGTTCCAGTGTCTTAAGAGGGTTTTTTTTCCTCCCCTGTTCTTTCAATACCTAAAGGGAGAAAAGGAAAATGTGACAGATACTGTTTGACAGATTAAAATCAGCAGTTATGAAGTTTTTCAGAATGTAAAAATCAGGAAAGCAGAACAAAGGTGAGAATGAGAGGAGTTTTTCAGAAGAGCTTGAAATAAGTAAGAAGTATCTTGTATGTGTCAAAGGGAAGATTTTTAAAGGACAAACCTTGACTCCTGCTACTAAACGTGGAACACCAAGGATCTCCATGGTGCACTCAGCCTCTGTCCTCAGAAGAATGGAAATCTGAGTAAGAGAAAATCCATTGAGCAACTACCAAGCAGTTGTAATACATTCTCCCGAACTACTCCTACCTTGAGATAGAGTCAGTAACTCTATTCCCTGATTGCCATAGGATGAGGTTTGTCAGGAGAGATGATGGTTCTTCCAGTGACCCAACAGGAAGGGAGGTGATTCCTGGCTGAGCAATGGCTTGCAAGATGGTATACATCATATGATGCACAACACCTAGGCCCAAAATGGAATTGTTGTCTGCTAAGACCAAAACCCCCTCCTGCTCCACAGGACAGATAGGTGGAAATGGGGAATGCACTGTCCTATTCTAAAAGCCACCTTCAGGCTATGTTTCACAACCATGTATCTGGAACCTCTCTTCCTTGTGCCTAGGGTCACTACAATAAGCTCCATGAAACCTGCATATAGGAAGGAGTTGGATCTGTGCTGGACTTCTTTGGGGATCAAGGAGCTCATTTCAATGTTCCTTTGAGCAGCTGGGTGTTTCTTGACTACAGAGAAGTTATGAAATCCTTTCAAACTGCTTGCCCATCTTAAGGGTCCAGTCAGATTGGTGGAGAACCAATGTATGTGGCAGTAAAAGGCTAACATGTCCCCTATTCCTACATAGAATAGGGTCAGGATTTTGAGAGGCATTAAGTATGACCATGAAGAAGTACAACAAATACTAGACACAGTCAAATAGTTATTCAGACAGAAGGAAGAAATTTAACAAAACCCTCAGTGCTGGATGAAATGTATTTTAAAGAGGTAAAACAAATAGCCACTATCTTTTTAAAAAATCACTTTTAAGATTAGGAATGGTGTTACCAGTGAATCTTAAATTGGCTTGAATAGTGAAGTCAAAGATTATTTGCGAGAGGAAGTGCTTTGGGAGGTTATTAGTTGAGGCCCTCAAAGATCAATTTTAAAATGAATTATAGGAAAAACGGCAGTAAGTAAGGTGGCTCAATTTATGATTCAAAATACAAAGAGGAAAGCGATCAATTGAAAGGCATGATGAGGATGAACCAGATAACCAAAACTATCTCCAGTGCTTACAGTCAATTCTGTTTGTATCCACAATTGGTAATACTTCAATTACCACATATTTTCTAATTTTCTAGTCTTCATACACAAAGGCTTGTCAGGTGCACTCTGATAGCTAGTGAGAACTGCCCTACATTTTTATTTTAATCTACTAGTGGAGACAATTTAACAAGTTCTATGATCAATTTCATGTGAAGGGTACAGTTTGGAGCTGTGAATGAAAATTAAATAATTCACCACAGAACTTGTAGATACCACAATTTAAATTTGAAAGTGCAGACTCTCAGGGAATGCCCATTTACCCCAATTCAAGGTAGAGAAATGTGAAATACTGAAGCAGGGAACAACAAATAAAAAAAGGAAAATACCCTCATTTTCTAGGTACCATAAAACCCCATAGGGTTCATAAAACTAAACTTTGGAACAAAGGTCAAGAGCAATAAGTAACTTCCAAAGAGGTAGCTGTGTTAGTTTAGTTCAGCAAAACAAAAGAGGAGTCTTAGCTTGAACAGCACAAATTAATATATATCAGGATCAATCTATTATATACAAACTAGAGGAAATGCACAAGAATGCAGCCAGACTTATACAGGGGCTAAAGAATTCAGTTATTCAGAAAGATTAGGGAAAAAAATATATTTTGTGGGGAGAAGGTGAAAAAGGGGAAGGAAGTTGCACATAGATTTGCTGAAGCACCATAGACAATGGAGGGCGCAAAAGACAATAACTACATTACTTCTGTACCTAAAATTTGCATTGGCTCAGGGAACAATGGGAGTACTAGGATATTGCAAATCTGCATGTTCTAAATGTCATATTCAAGAACTCTAACTGAAGAAGTACTAAATATTGTACAAATTTAGTTGGGTTTTGTTTAGTGGTTTGGTTTTCTTTGTAGAGTAGTTATGCCTTGGATATATTACCTGGGAGAACATTGGAACCACTAGTATAATTTATTTAGGTTGTAAGCTTTTTGAGGCTAGAATTGTTCCTTACTATGTGTTTGTGCAGTGCCTAGCAAAAAGGGACTCTTACCTTGGTTGGGGTCTCTGGGGGCAACTACAATACAAATAATAAAAAAGATTACATATATTATTTTTTAAAAATCTTCTAGGAGAAAAACAGACTGCCTGATGACTCAGATAATTTACCTGGGACTCCTGACTTTATTTCTTCCTAATGTGCTCTCTATCCCTGCAGTGTGTAACAAGTCATATGTAGTGGGGTGCAAATCTTAAAGGTGTTAGAGAATGGGTATTGATTCAAACTATTGAGATTGGGTTGATCTCAAAAATTTGGCTAGAAATCTCATGAAAACCAGTCTCTCTCATGAGACTTTCTGCTTTCTAGCTCATAAATACTGCTAGAAAAGTCTTTTCGGTGGTATTTCTGCACCTCTGTTTCCATAAAGAACTGGAAAGAGCAGAGGGCCGTGAAAATTAATAATAATGGTAATAAAAAGTTAATCAAACATTTCAGATATTTCCCAAGGTCAGTTTGAGATTTGGGTAAAGGTTCAGAGAGTTTTTCTTTGTTTCAATCTGGCTCACTCATTCCTAGTTATGTATTACAATTTTATCAGAAACTGTGAAGTAATATACCCCTTTAAAAAAATCCATTCTTTATATGTTGTATTTCAGCAGATCCCTAATGTTCTAACTATATGTATATACTACTCTGTTTATTAGGGTTTAAATTGCAATAATATTTCATATTTGGCTTGTGATCCTTTTCCCCCTGCCTTTCAGAATAGCCTCTAGTTGCCAGTGATTCTGTTTGCCAGCAGCAAAGGAGCTTGGACATGGCATGACTTTAACTCCTGACCGTGGAGACTGATAGTCCGCAAGATATTAAGCTCCCGCCAATTTCTATTTTCTCTTTCAAAGATTGCTAACCTCATCTCTCCAGGGTCTGCAATTCCTGCTAGCCTGTAAACCAGTGTGGATAATATCTGTCTCTAATTTGTAATTACTGGGTCTACATCACAATGAGATGGATCAAGCATTTTGGGGCTTGCTTTTATTTAATTAGTGGACACATGCATTTGTACTGTTGAAGTACAATTGTGTGGAGCAGATCCTCAGTGCTTTGAAGTTACTTTTCCATTTCCACATTTTATGCATCACTCACTTGCTCTGTCCATAATATTGTTACTAATATCATTCAGTGTTCTTTGTATTTTTCAACAAAATTTGGGGGGGAAAAAAACAAAACAAGGATAGTATCTTGTAGAATTGAAGCAGACAGTATGCTCCTGAATTCTTACCTCTTCCCTGCATATGCCCTGTTATTAATGTATATTATTACTTCAAATATGTCACAAAAAGAGACAAACAGTCAGAGGCAGAAATTTCTTCCTAATTCACTGTGCCTAGCCAGCAAAATGTAACACAAAATTATTCAGGGGAAAAATACAATTTTCTGTCATCTCTGCCATACACTGATAACAAAGCTACAGGCTAATATGTTTTGATATTTTTGTCACTCGTTTATCATGTGACCTTTCATGCTATCATTAATACAGCTGAGGGACAGAGCAGATACACTGAAATAAGGGTGTGGAGAAGTCAGATTGCTTCTCCAACAACTAACGGTCAGTCACAGCAATTTATGCTTTTCTTCAGTATAGCAGTGACTGAAGAAGAGAAATTGTTATTAAAATTTGATATTACTGTCTAGGCTCTGCCACCTAGAATTTGCAACTTTTAAGCTATGATGGGAACACTGGGAGAGGGTTAATAAATTCTCCTTTGAATTATGATATTAATATAATACAATGTGCTTGCTCAGTATTCAAAGAGTATATGTGTGGGGAAAAAAATCTTATTCATTTCATTTGAACATTAGTCGTAGTCTTCAGTTGTTCTGTCCAAGCCACATATTCAAATAATATGGATATAGTCACCTCCATTGGTTCACTTAAAACTGGTGACTTTTTGATTTAAAAATATATAAATAATAATGTTTTCCATTATTCAGCAATATGTGCAGGACATCATAGAAAGTGCAGTGTATCTTTCTGTTTTAAATTAATTTATTTTATGGTAGATGATACCTGGATGAAATCTACACGCAGCTTTACACCATTTCCGACAATGGTCTAGTTTTTTTTATGTTGCCTAGAGAAGCTAATCTCTTAAAATTCCAATATAAAACTAATTTATATTTGACATTAATGAGTTAAGAAATATTTTATACAGTACATTAGGGCTGAGAGAGAACTTTAGAGTATTCTAGTAAAAGCAAATTACTTCTGAGTGCCACCATTATGTAAAAAAAGAAAAAAAATCACAAACCTAATCTACTTGTCCTGTCAAAATCCTGTGATTTTAATGTTTATATTAAGAAAGAATTGAAAAGTTAATAAAGCTTCCCCCCATACACAGTATATAGAGAAAATGTAATTTCCTTAGTGCGCATGTCTATTCTAGGTTAGTGTAATTTATTGTATTCAGTGGCAACAGATTAAAATAATGTAATCATTTAAAATATTGAATATGCTGCCAAGTATCTTATTTAGGAATGAAATAGTATTTTTTTTCTTGAGGTTGCTCTCTCTTGGAAATATTTTTTTTTAAAAAATGCATTAGAAAATGACCTTTGTATATGAAAATAAAAAAGTAAGGGTCAGATTTTAATAGGAGGATTTTTAAATGGGTCCCAGAGAGAGGCTGTACACTTACAGAGAACTGTTAAATCTTATTTTAATATGCAAAGTCCAACATAAAATCTCAGCTTTCAAAAATAAAGGCCTGATCCTGCTAAAAGTAGGCACCTGAATGATTTTCTTCACATGAATAGTCCCAATGAGTTAACAGGGGCTCCTCATGTAAGTAAAATAACACATGTAGGTGTTTGCAGGATTATATCCTATATGTGTTATTTAAAACACACACATACACATCAGAAGAAAGTAGTACCTCTTTGAAATGTTGTTTGCTGATCTTCCAATAAATAAACATATGTTGTTCATTATATAATACAATAAATGTGTGTATCAAAACTCATTCTCTGTGCATGTTTACATCAAAGGAAGGATTACATGTATTTTCTTTATATTGTCTTGGTCTTACTGTATATATCTTAATATTCTTTAAAAACAGGAAAACTCAGTAAAGTGATATAAATGTTACATATACAACACCTTGCTTTAGCTGTGCCTATATTGGATGTAAAAAGATTATGTTCCCAAGAATCTTTTACATTATAAAACTCTAAAACAATGTTCTTATTTTACTAACATATTCACTACTTATCAAATAAGTACATGAATCACTATTTATAATAGGTAAACTTAAAAGAATGTAAGCAAGGATGTTTCTATACACAAAGGGGCAAAGGTTTTGAAGATTGTGCAAAATCATTTTGACAATATATGAAATAACAAAAATACCTATAAAATGCCAGTTTTTGCAATTATCAAGAAAAAATATTTTGCTTTTCATGGTTTTGATGGTGTTATTGTTGAACTTTAACAGAAATACAATGTATAATATTCATATATAATATAAATTGACACAATTTAGTGTTTTATAATGGGTCAGAGAAATAGAATTAGGTAGACTGTTCTTGTCTGCTCTTGTTTGGCTTATTATAGCATATTTAAGCAAGGAATTGGTAAAGTGGACTTCCTATCAGCAATAGCAGCCCTGACCTGGAAGTGCAGCCCCATCTAAGGATAAGAAAATATGTCTCCATGCTTGCTTAGTTTTGTGGCACTCCTGAACAGATTATTTATCAAGTTGAATTATACAGAATTCCAGTATAGGGGAAAGTGAGGGGGAGGGAGATATGGGCTGTGAGAGGTGTGTGTTAGGCTACTATCAACAAAGAATTTGGCTGGATTGAGACTACCCAACTCGTTTCAGGCATATTTATTGAACTTTAAGGTTGCCATGCTGGAAAGAAAAGTCTGAATTCTTATTCTCAGAACCATACAGGTTCACTATATACATATTTTGCAATTAATGTGACTTTAGTTAGTTCCTCCAAAATGAAAATTAAGAATGAAAGCAAAAAAAGTGTAAATAAACTCATAACACTGTCATTTGAATCAATTTTGTTTCTTAGTACACTGAAAAGATGTGAATTTCTTCTATACATTTGGGTAACTATTAAAATATTGTTCTATATTATAAACACATATACATGGACTAAATGGTAGGATTTTGTTGATCTTTGTAACTTGGTCCAAGGTGTCTTATACATTTGTTAAAGTGTAAGTATATATTGCTTTCATTTTAGTAGTGATCTGATTATGCAACTATGAAATGAAGTCTTTATTTTCCATTCCAGTAACATTATGTTTAACAAAAATAGTGATTTTTAAGCCCGGCATTCATGTTTGCATGTAAATAAAGCAAAAGCCACAAACAAAGCCAGCAATCTCACTTACTTGCCTTCAGTGGTAAAGGATGGAAAGCCTGCCTGCTACCAATCAGCAAGTGGTTGCCATGGTTACAAGGTCAGGAAATATGCCTTTTCCCCAGTTGTCCAAGGCTTGCACATGTCACTTCTGAAACTATGAATTTTATATACAGGTCAGGAGATGCATACCAAAGAAATAAACAGTGAACTGGACCATAATGACAGCTAACGTTCAAACGTCCTTGAATTTTTAAAATTTCTATCCAAACACATTTTGTCATTTTGAATGGGTTGAGGGTTTTTTTTTTTTTTGTATAAAATTGGAGCAATCCTTTCCTGTAATGAAATTCTGCAAAGTAGGTACAAACTGTACCTCATTATTATAAGCTGCATCAATAACTTGTTTCAGAAAGATTCTTGTGTTCTTTCCTTTTTTTTTTTTTTTTTTAACTCTGTTAAATTACAGCATTGGAATATTATATGAATATAATTTGATGCAATTTAAGAACTCAGAGTAATAACTACTTTCTGAAAAACAGATTTAATAATGCTGTATTTATCTGTAGACAAGATGGTGGTTAAGCTGTTAATGAAATGCAGATGGTCCTGTTTTAAAGTACAAATGCTTCTTTGCTCAGTATGCAAAGCTTTTGGGGAGTTTCAGTATAATCTCTAAAGGTTGAAAAATGATAAAGTATTTGTAAAATGAGTAAATTGTAAATGAAACCTTGATTGTTTGTGTCATTGAAGAATTTACCAGGAAAATTAGTCCAAGGCCTCTCTGGGGACTTAGCATTTTGCTACAGATAAGGTAGGTCAAGTAATTTAGTGATGGTTTTATAGGGTCTGTATTATTTTTATTTGTATTCTTAGCAATGCATCTTTCTTTCAAAATTCTTTAAAATGTAGATTCTGTGTATTAATTTTTTAAGAACTGTTGTAATTGTTTTTGACGTGTCAACTCAGAACTGTTTTGTGGACTTAAGAAATGAAAAGAGAAGGAAGATTTTGAAGTGATATATAGACAATGTTAGATGAAAATGTTAGGTTATGTTGCTTCTCCCAGAGTTCTTATTAAACAAATGTTATATCCATGTAATTATTTCTTTTTAGAATAACTCTTTATTTCCTTAGTAACCGAGGAATGTAGCAATTTAATAATGCAACATCCAGCACAGGTAGTTCAGGTACTTATAATGTTTCGGGGTTTTCTCAATCTGTGTAACATGTAAATTACATAAAATAATATGAAATGAATACTTTAAAAAGATTGCATCCTATATTGTAAAAAAATTTAAAAAACGGGGGAGGGGGAGAGGGCTGTAATTTTTATCATATATTTTTTTCTTTTGCTACTTGCTATGGATCTCAAATTTCATTCATTAATGTTAAAAGCCTAAAATAGATTGAAATGTCCATAAAACACAAAGGAGAAGATATTGGTACCCTTTCCTTCTGGATTGCAGCTTCTGTTCAAATTAACTTTTTGGGGAGGAGTTGTCTTTACCTTGATTTTTTTTTTTTTTTTAGCAGAAAGCTGCATTCAAATGAGAAACTAAGTACATTTCTTTTCAACAGGCAATTTACCCCATGATGAGATATGCTTTCACTTATTTTTCTTTGACATTCTAGCATCTAGCAGCACAGCAGGTATCCAGAGGTTAGGCTTCAAATAAAGGATAACTACATTCTTATATTAATAGATGCCATTGTATGAATATGTCATATTATGGCAGCATTTAGTTCCTTTAATTGTTTTTTTTTTTTAAAATGATGCATGGTAACACAGACGGAGAATGAGAATAATCTCAGAATCTATTGTTTTACCATTGTTGTATTTATGTATGTTAGCTTTTTATATAGTAGAAATATTTGTCATATATGTGATGGTGCTTGGGATTAAGAAATTGGGGAAGAAATGTTCACATTTGATAGAACTCTGCAGTTAGCATAGGAAATTTGCTGTTTACTTCTTAAACTGAAAATAATCAATTCCAATATTTTACTTATAGGCCTGAAAAACTACACCAAGCATTCTGCAATACAAATACTGCCCCACAGAAATACAAAATACTAAGGTTGTACATGTTAGACTGACAATTACAAATGTACAGAGCTTTGAACATTAATGTACATAGCTTTAAGGTTAATAAGAGTTTTCAATTCTTACATAATTTTACGAATCCATATCATACTCTCTTGTGTATTTCTTTCCTTTGTGACCTTTTTGTATGGCCAAATGAGTCTAGGTTATGTGTTTTCTGGCCTGTGTGCAACCTTGCCCATTAGCCAGTCTCCAAACCTTTGATGTGAACCATCAGCCCTACGATTTCTATGGTTCATTCATTTTTGTGGTTCTCTAACGATCTCTGCCCTAGCTCTGAATCCTGCCTTTATTGTAGACAGAGCTGACAACAGGCAGCCTTGTCTTTCATTTCCTTGATGTACTTTGTACTGCAGCATGGCTTTTGTTAGTATTGATGCAAACATTACCATAAACCACCACCTAGGGACTAGAAACAATTGACTAACTGTTTTCACATCCAATACACTTAAGTTGATCAGACACAAAGTTTAAGTACAGTTCTCTATAACAGCACCAATGCTGTGTGGTCTCAGCCTCTACAGACTGAAAAATAAAGGTCAGTGCAATGTGGATGCTTATGTCAAGACAAACTGCCATGAAATTTATTCAGGAGGTGAATATTGGACCAAGAACTCATTCCTTCAGTTGTTCAACAGGAGAAATGCCAATTTTGATTCCTGGAATATTTTAAATGATTTTCTCTTTATCTAATTTAGAAACTCATTTTTAGTAAGAAAAAATAGGATTATAAAGAGAAAGCAACCATTTTATGAGCAAGTTCAGATTCTGATGAGATGTGCATTTCAAATTGGCTAATGTTAAAATTTCTCAGTTAAATTCTAAGCAGCAGGCTAACAATCAGTGAACTCATTATAACTGAATATTCCATAGCATATGGAAGAATTTCAAAGTTAGCTGCATTGTACATGCAAAACTGTGTCTGACCCTTTTTTGTGTAAAGAGCAGTGGCAGGGTCATTTGCTTTTTGAGTCTCGTTAGATCCTGGATTCAAGCCTTTGTAAAAAGGGCTATTCAGATTCAGTTTCCGTATGATGCTTCAAAGATGTCAGTTGCATCTTTGAAGTTTCTTCCTAAATTAAGCAGTCGAGAATTTGAGAAAATGAAACAAAAAGATTGAGAAAATGAAGTATATCAAGACTCTGTGCATACTTCAAGTCTCATACAATATTTCATATTAATCATACAGTAATATGATTATTAACTTCCTGAATTGATTTTTAAAAATATTAACATGATGGAATGAAGCCTAGTATTTAGAAACTGAAAGTAAATGCCTTCAATGACATCCAAAGATTTAGATCTTGATTTGAGGGTAGGGAAGCTTTGGGAATCAGAAAAGCAAGTATTAGCATTTCTGTTATTTCAGAGCTTCTATGCACTCATTCCTTTACTGAAGGCTAATTCAACAGTAGTTGTTCTAAATGAGGATAAATTTCCAAAAAGTTGTGTGCTGCATTAACACACAATTTACTGAAAAAGTAAAATAATTACTTAACAATGGATCTCTTTTATAATTGCTATTTACAATTCTTATATATTGGCTAATATATGTATCATTTTGCATTAACGTTTACCTGTAAATGAATTAAAAATGTTTATTGAAAATGTTCTTGGTATATGCTTTAAATGCTGATATATCTTCTTTTTATGAGTAGCCTTGGTAGAGCAGGGACCCTATCTTTCTTCTTATCCTTTTTCTCTGCTCTTGTTTAAGCATCATGAATAAAAATAATTTTGTGTTCACTTTTCATTTGTTCTATCCATATTAAATATTTACCATATGAAAAACAAACCCAGTGATGGGAAAGGCCAACTTCTTGGGGTTTGAGGCAATGGAGCGGGGAGAAAGTGCTCATGTTCAAAGATGCTGAAATCTTTCTCCTCCCAGTGTCCTCCTTTTGCCATCAAAATGGTAAGATCTTGAGGAAGAGGTGGAGGGTTTTCTGTCTCCCATTGTACAATCAAAGGGAGTTGAAACTTCGCTCGTGATTTGCAGTTTTTTCTCTCAGCTGGCAACTGTATTGCCATTATAGCTGTACCAGCCTTTCTGCCTATAGTTAAAGTATTGTCAAGCTGTGCTTCCAGGATGCTGTGGGTCTTACCAAATCGCCTCTTTTGGAACAAGGAAGCTTTATTTTTGTATTTTCCCATAAGTATTGGTAGGCATTATGGAAGGGGGAGGGATTTGCCTTCTTTGTGGCATCCTGGACATCCAGTTTTTGGTTAAAGTGGGTGAGAATAGAAATTTTAATGTCTAGAAGTATTGTTAAAATGTTTACATTGTTACAAGTTTTGGTCAGTACCCACTGCAGATAAAGGCTGAAAGGGCTAGTTCCCAGAGGTAAAGCTGAGCAATAGACCCAGGATAAACCGGTGACCTTTTAGCAGGAAGAAGGGCACACTATAAGTCATCATAGACTGAGGAACCCCTCTCAGAGGTACTCTTATCCCTCCTCACAGAGGACAGAAGATATGATTTACAGATGGACTTAATCGTAGGGGCTCGTCTGAAGAGGGCCAACCATGATTTACTGCTTATACGGTCTGATGCCATTTAACCCCACACTTGACCCAATAAAAACTTAATATTTTGGGATATGTGAAAGGAATGAGACACTGTCCAGCTCCACCACTCTACCCACTCAATTGTTAATAAAGTTTAAGCCTGCTACTTTAAAATCTGTATGTGTCTCTGTGTTTCATTCACCTTTGTGTCCTTATAAAAATATCTTTGCCTTCCAGCATCTAGTACCCAGTGTATTAATGGTGGGGAAACAAAAATAACATGAATACATGTAGTAACAAATTTCATAGTATGATATTTAAATAAGATACTTAGCTAATAGAATGTTCAGTCTCTCTACCTGTGAATATTATAATTTATATCTAAGAATGTTAACTTAATTCTTAAACATTTAATTCTATAAATCAATATTCAGTCTAAGTATGCAGTTCCTACTGAGGCAAAACTCCTATTGATGTCAATTCTGACAAGTTTGTTCAATATTTCAATAGTTACTCTATATACTGGAATAAAATAATTTTATAATTGAAAAAACATCTGTAAAAATTGACTGTGAATCATGAACAGGCAGCTTGTCTAAGTTCAATTCATGCAACAAAGATGCTGGAGAGCCAAAGTGATTTAAGTCATGAGTTCAATGTGTCATACCCTTCTTGACATCACTTTATTTTTTAACCATCATCCAATGGACCGTATAAGATATATAAGGGTTGATGGCTTTGGCTGCTGAATTTATGTGCAGAATCTCTTGCTGAATTGTCCCATAATTGGGTTCTTAAAATAGATTTTCTGAGATAAGTGCAATTGTAGTTGTGTATTGTAACCAAGTTCAAATTTTTGTGTAATATGAACCACCAACAGGAATTTATAGGGAAAAGGATAATGGCCAGTGATTAATAATGAGCATATAGATTTAATGTCATAATTAGACTGGCAAGAATGACTAATTGGCCAAGGAGGAAATGGAATTTTATGAAATTTCATTAATATTAGGAATAATCCTAGTGTTAGATCACACAATAAGTTGTTCATAGTTTAAAATATTGCAAGATTGTTCTTTAATTTATTTAAGACTTTGAATAAAGATGAAATAATTTCTTGTTAAACTTTGCATCTGATAATTTTGTTTAATATATGATTTATAAGTTATTTTAGTATTAGAAGGATTCACTGGCTGGTTAGAAGATTTCTATATGCAATTCGATACTTGAGGTGGTATAATTAAGTGCTAATCCCTGCATATCCTTTAGATTTTCTCCTTCTAAAATGTAGTTAGAAGATTACATACAAATTATATTTTCCATACTTCTATGTGTGTTTCAACAGTATTGATGACTGAAGAACTTACTGTCCAAATAAAGTAAAAAATGTTGAGTATTTTACTAAAACTGGGCTTTTATTGTAATCTAATTTTTAGTGTATTTTTATTAAATATTCATATTAGTCAAAGAGATGTATGAAAATAGGACTGATATATACAAGACAGATACTAAGGTGTTATACTTTAGCTGTTCAAATGCATAAGGATTCAATTATTCATTCTAAACATGACTCCTAACAAAGTACCTGATATCTGGCATGCCAGAAAAAAATATCTAGTATGTTTAGTACCTGTTAAAAGTACCCAGCAAATGGTAGGTTTTTAATGGGTTTAGTATCATCTCATCTGCATTCAGTACCACTGCCACTGAGTGAAACAGGATAAAAATACACACAAACTTGAGAAGAGAAGTTAAAAGAACATTAAAAAGGGGGAAAGGGAATGTGGAGAGGGCCAATCCCTCATACTTCTCACAACACACCTTGTGTCAGGCAACTATCATTGGGGAAGATCTCAAGTTCTTCAAATAAATACATCACAGAGACACATTCACAAACTCTGTAGCAGTGCGTGATTGATGTATATGACAATGTTTGTGTGTGTGATTGATATATATATTATTAAAAGGTGAAGCACTCAACTCCAGCTCCACTAAGCAGGGTGCCCTTATCTGTAATAGTGCCATCAACAATTCTGAAGATACATATTGAGTGTACATGGGATCATGGGATAGTCTGTTAGAGCATTTTTTTTTTCCAGAACTGGCCATAGTAGATTTCATGGTAAATACATTTTCTTATATCAGATGAAGGCCTTTCATGAGGAGGCTATTCATTCAGCGATATGCTCCTAAAAATTGCAAATTAAGTTCGTTTGGGTGGTCCTACTTGCCAACTGAAATAATTAGAAAAGAATGAAAGTCTTATTATTGCTATTCTTTTGCTTTTCATAGTGCTTCAGAAAAGAAATCTCAAGTAAATACTCAGTATATTTTACATGGAATTAAACTCAAAGCATTCATTAGCAGGGCTTGATTATCTCTTACTTACACACACACACACACACACACACACACACACACAAAGAAAATAAATGATGGAAATGCCACAGTTCACTTCCCTTCATGCACACTCTCCTTTGCAAGAGGAAGGGGTGCATGAAGGGTATACACAATCCTGAAACACCACGAACTTCAGTTTCCATCCCTGGGGATCATGAGCCAGCCATGTAGGAAGCTTTCACTTCCATGAGGCAATGTCATCCTCCCTTGACAGTATTTTTTTTTTTTTTGCCTTTAGCCCTTCATACAGTCCTCCCTCAAAGTACTGTTAAAAGGTGCAGATGTTGCTTGGACCTCTCATGTGAATTTCTTATTGTGATGCACACCATAGAGAGGGCTGCTTTCTGACTTCCCCTTTTCATTCACCATGTTCCTGAAACAAGTCCCGGCACTCATAGCACAGTACATATAATGTGCCTGTGAAAGACATCCAAGGAAGGAGAGTGAAAAATATGCTGCAGAACCGCTACTTTCCCCTTCCATCTCCGACACATTTCTGCTTGCTTTAGCTCCCCACTCTCATACTTTGTTCAGGTGAGAACAGAGTCATAATATAAGGATCTCAAACCTGGAATCTGGGGAGAAGAAATGACTGAAGAAGATAATGTTAAAAGGGTCACCTGGCCTTTTACCGCAAACCAGAGAGATGCTGTATATGACCTAGCTACCCCTTAAGTCAATCCCATAACTGAAGCTGGTGCAACAGGCAGCAGCCCACCCATTAAGGGCTTAGCTACATCGTGTGGTGATGCACACTATGGGGTGTGATTTCTAAAGCACACTAACATGTTGCTCATTAGTTGGTCTGTGTAACTAAAGGTTCCCTAATGTGCTTTAAAATAGTGCTATTGAAAACAGCACTACGTAAAAGCGACCTAGTGAAATTTTAGTGTGCCCCAGCAGGGTCCAAATGGACCAGTTCACGCGCATCATGGCAGCACTAATACTTCATGTTGACAAGCCCTGAGTGTTGTTTTGGTGGAGTGTCTGTGCTTGGTAGTCTGCCTTGATTGCCTGTTGATTTTCAGATGGAATTTAAGGTGTAGTTTTGACTTATGAAGCCCCAAATGTCTTGGGAACAGTCTACATGAGAGACTACCTCTATCCCTCTTAAGTAGCTGCAGCTAGTGGAGATACTTGAGCTGGAGTCTCATAAATTTAAGAGAGGGAGTTGGCTGTAGTGTGTGTTCTATGAGAGGGGTCCTCAGTTCTTGAATTTACTGGCCACGTTCAACCAAAATACTCTGGTTCTATTGATATTCAAGGGTCTCGGCAAGGTTTTAGAGAAGGAAGGGAGGAGCTCAAAGAGGGTTGAAATTTGTACTGGGGTGTGGAGTCTGGTAGGAGTTTTGTTCTAGATTGTTTTGTGGGGAGAAGGCTGTGGGTAGGATTAGCAGCTCTATATGGCAGTTTGTCTTGTAGTTTATGTCAAAGTATTTACAGCTCTAGCTAAGGTATCTTTTTATGCCTTATCCTACAATGTCAAGCTCTTTGGAATGGATCAAAAGCATGAATACCCACCCCAGAGTTGATTGTTGGGAACCAGGGCTCTAAACTAGTAGTGAATTCTGTACTTCAATTTCACCAGCCAATTAACAAGTGTGAACAGCCTAAATTAGCCTTAACATGGAATCACAGACAGTTCCTTGGCTACTTCAATCTATTTTGCTACCCAGGTAAACTTTCCTTTGTGATAGATGGTCCCTTACTCCAAAAATCACAACAGTCTTCAGGTTACTCCCAGTCCCAAAGGAAAAGTTGCTTACCCCAGTTCAATTGTACTCTAGATCTTACATCAAAGATTACACCTGTAGGCAATCCTATAATAAACTAACCACAGATTTATTAATTAAGAAAAAAGAAATGAGAATTATTTACAAAGTTAAAGCAGATAACCATATACACACAAATGAGGTACAGTCTTAGGTTAAAAACAGGTGTTAGAAGCTTCTATGATTAGTTAGCTTTATATGTCCTTGAGAGCTCAGCTAACCAAAGCCAGGCATTGGGGATCTTTTTCTTGTGCTTAGAAATCCTTCCCCTGACAGTACAAGCAGCAAAAGATAGTTTCTTCTTGTAAGGAATTTTTATTCCCTTCTCACAAAATGCAGGTTGATGGGATGAATTCACATACAAATCTTCCCTTTTTGGGAGTGGGAGGAGCAATCAACAAGCCTTTGTCCTCCGATGTTCCACTATGGTTTGTCTGGCTATTGGCCTCCTTTTGTTGGGCCGGAGACACCTCCTGTGGCAAACTAGACCTGATAATGCTTCTTTCCTGATGGGTAATGTACAATTTCAGAGCAAACAAATTCACAGCTACAGAGCAAACACTTAAATATTACCTTATAACCTGGGTCCGTTATTGGTAAGTTGCTACATGAATTAATCATACAAGAATGTAATGAAGTATAAACTCTAAACACCTTTTTATAAATCTAATACCTGTGTTAACAATACTAACACACACCAGCTAGGGTGATTTCCAGTTATGCATTTGTCAGTGTTCTGTTGAGACCTAGGGGCATTGGCATGAGCTAGCACCTGGTCTGCCAACAGCACATGGAAAAAACAAACAAAAACCCTAAGCAAATATATAGAGCTACAAATTTGTCCTGATCACATTTCAATTCAATTTTATTTGACAAAAATACACTACTCTGTATTTCAGGGCTTGATAAATCCACTTGATCAGGGCTTATGGAAATTCAAAGTGGACTCAGTGGGGCTATAAAACCACTGGGTTTTCCTCTGCAGTGTTGGATGGTTGAAAGCAGAATTACTCAGACAGGAAGGGGTGAAGCACAGAAAAGCCTTTTAACTAAAATGGGGAGGAGAGGCAATGGACAGAGCAGCTAGTGCTGCTGCTTGTTTAAGGCACATGAAGGGAAAATTTACTAGAGGTGAAGCTTCTTTAGAAAGGAGTGCAGGTGCGAGAAGCACTATGCCTCAGTTGTTAGTCTTTTCCCTGAGGGGCAGGTGAGCATTTAACAAAAGGGTGGTAAAACTTGGGATGGAAGGATGTGTGTCTGTGAATGCGAGTTGGGGCTTGGGTACTGGATGGTGCCATGAGCAGATGTGTGGGAGAAAGGGGAGAGATTGAGTGGATACAATATAAAAGAAATAGGGGGCTTAGAGAACATATGCCTCCAAGGACAGCAGGACCCTCACTGTGCCCCTTTTGCTGGGGGTCAGGAGAGAGGACGGTGTAGAATAGAGCAGTTCAGAAGCATTGTAGGAGGGCTGAGAATCAGGTCCAGTATGTTCAAGGTATATCACAGGAATTATTCACTATAGGTGAACGATACGAAAGGTAAGGAAGAAAAAGTGAGATGAAGCTAAGAAGGAAGAAAAGGTATAACAAAAGCAGTGACATAGTAAGTTATATTATTAATGAACTACATAGTCAGTAACAATGTTAAAATTAAATACATTATGCAATAAACACCTCCGTTTTTCTATTCTTTCAGATTTCAGGGTCTTAGCCCTCAGATAAAAATGTATGCTGATACAGGTCTTTTACATCCTGACAAGCAGGTTTAGTCCTTGAGCTACTTGGTGTCCAGTAAATTTTCTAACTCATGTCATGATGAAGCTATCTGATTTCTCAAGAGGTATAGCGCTAACATTAGAATCCATTCTGTAGATCCAAATGCATAGTTGTTACTGACTGTTACTGAGACAAAACATTGAAGTCTTGCTTTGACAAACATTTTGTCATATGATGTACCTGCATTAATTTTGATTGGATTATTCATGTGCATAATATTAAGCATGAGCATACATGTTTCCAGGATGAGGACCTATTTTGTGGATATTTTACTTTAAGAAGTATAGCATGATAGATCTTAAGTCAATGTTCAAATTCCCATCTCCCTCCAATTCTTTAATATTATGGTAGTATGTTTAAAAGCTAAACAAACCTTAAAAAAATAGGACTAACATATAATAACACAGTTGATAGTATTTCATACTGAAGCAATCAAAACAAATAATAGAACAATAACTATGGGTCTTCTGTTCATTCCAAAGCCACCTTTAGGATTATGCAAATTATCAATCATTTGGAGTTCTCCATTTTCACCAGTAGGTGGCACTGGAAATTTTCCTATTTGTTTAAAAAAAAATGTAGTTCTAAATTTTAAATAATCAGAATGCTATCCATTTCTCCAGCCATTACAAAAAAATTTTCTGCTACTTGAAATATATCATGTTATATGTAATGAAAATGTATTTGTTAGAGCCAATGGTGCGCATAGATGGCATGTACTCTTATTTTTAAGGGGAAACAAAAAGTTGGTCATATTTTCAAGTAACTCTAAGATTGGAAGACGTTAACAAGAAAAATAATTTTCTATATTTCCAGTTTTTGTATCTTCAGTTCCACTAGTTTCCCTGTTAGTTTTAGTTATTTAATTTCTGTTTTAGATAAAATTATCTTTATACACAGAAGAAGAAAGTTTTAGGCCATTGCTACCTTAAGATTATATAGTTAGAAATAGCTCTCTGTTAGAAACTGGAATTAAATTGTTAAAAATGCTTAAAAAATCAAGACTGCATCATGTCTTTAATTTTTTCATACAGCTGGTAATCATCTTCATTTTGCCATATTTTAAATTGAAGTATATGTGGTCCAGCTTCTATAGCCAAGTCCTACTTTCTTCATTCTCATCCATCTTGTTATTCATTACATCAGTGTTTACTTTATTTCTGTGCATTTTTTCAGGTCTCCTTCCCCCTTCCCGCCACTTTCCTGTTAATATTCAGCACAATATTCTGATCTGAAAACAATGGCAATACATGCAATATAAAATTTCTAACCCTCTAGATTATCGTTTCCTCATTGTAATATTTGAATGTGGCTTCTTAATCATACTATTTGTGTTTTTGTCATGTTGCCATCTTGACGATCTCAATTTTCCTCAGGCAGTTGACAATACTGTCTAGTTTTTGCTCTTACATTCTAGTCAATTGCCAGCATTCGCCTGATAGAACAATGTTCATAGGGATATGAGGCTTGACAGAGATATTGTAGTTGCATCTTTATTTTCTAACTGATTTAATTTCTGTTCTATATTTTACCAGGATTTCTCAATACATGCATTAAATAACTTTTACTCAGGAAAGTTAGAAATCAATTTTTATGGGTATTAGGCCAAATTCTGTAGTCCTTACCTAGCCAAAGCTAACTTCAGTGGGAGTTTTATTTCCGCAAAGATTAAAGGATCTGGCTCACAACAACAATGGTATATTAAAAATATATTCTTTTAAAAAAAGAAAGCTCCATAAAGAACAATCCAATAGCATTTTTCAGTAAAATGAACTACTATGAAAGTGATATATTGTTGTGGTTATTGCAGCATTCTAATGTCCTTGGACTGATGTATAGTGGCAGTTAAAATGATGTCAAAACAGGAAATGTACGGTACCAGAAAATATCTAGACAAAATATGCACAGTTTTTTATGATTGTTTGCGTTGGCTCTGGTTTATGAACTCTTTTCATTAGCCCATTTTACTGGTGTCTCTTGAAAATAACTACAGCAGTTCTCATGAATTTGTGACCAGTAATGCTAAAAATTCCCATTCAAAGCTACAACACCACCGCGGCCTGGTTTGATTACCAACCTCAAAATCTGGCCAAATTTACCAAATGTTGACCAAGTATTGAAATCTTCAGTTACTCCCTTGGTTCAAAGAGGGAAAGGTGGAAGAACAATATGAAATCCAATGGATTATGTCCACTTTATCTTGAAACTAGAAAAAAGTGGCTGCTCACACAGACTGAAAAAACAGCAACACAAAAGAGGAGAAATATGAACTTTCACAAACTGAAATTGCAGACTTTTGAACAGCATTCCATATAAAGGTTAGAATAGTCAAGAGGAGATTCAGCTGCTGCTTACTTCAGATATGCCAGAGGCTATGAGATGTTTCTGCTTTTTAGATAGAACTTTGCAGATATTTCATTTCCTCCTCTGAGGAGTGACCCTGAAACTGGTTGCTTAATACTAGGATTATTTATAACTGTTGCAGAGTCAATTGGTGTAAAACACTATCACTACAATGGACTTCACATTGCAGTCTGTGAGATATCACAGTGAACTATGGGTAAATGTTAAGTCTGTAATCAGCACCCCTGCAGCTGGATCAACTAATGATAAATTAAAGGTATTTGATCCTGGATCACTTGCCTGCCTTCTATTTCTAAAGATTTTTGTAGGAGTAATTTTACTCTAGTCACCCCTAATGACTCCAATAAGACACAAACTTGAAACTGAATGTAAAGGCCTCTGGCTGCAACTATTTTTACTTAAATAAAAATTATCCTGGTGTCATTCATCCCAATGGTCCTACTTAAGTCCACTGAAGTTCCTCCATCAGTCTGAAATCTGAGTGGTGTCAAAGGGGTATTAGTAGTCCGTTTACTTCAACTTCCAAACCAGATTTTCTCCTAAAGGAGACTGTGTTCACCATGGAAAGTGCTTTATATCTGAGCTGGATCTTAAGTCCTGTTCTCCACTTCCTACACCTCAGCCTCATGTCTGTACCTAAACCTGCTCCCAGATGTTGGACTGCTGCCCAATGTAGTTACAAAATAATGACAAAAATAATTCCTAAACATCTACCAAAATATAATCAAAACTGATCTAAGACAAAAACTTGCCTATTTGAACTCATTAAATGACTAGATAAAAACCAATAATAATAATTAATAGTAATAATTAATTAATACCCACTGTTGGGTAAATACACTGTAAAATTCCTTCTTGTCTCCAAATACTGCAATCAGTGACTTCCTGTGCACTGTTCTGAGGCTTAGGAGGTCTGAAATGTAAGTGTATCCCATTGCCACAAGACTCAGTTTTAGCTTGCAAAGGGAGTGAGGGAGGGCAACAAGACACTCACAGCTTTATGAGCAGTTGAACCAGTCAGTCTGGGGCCATTTGATTATATTTGACACCCCACTCATCAACTTGAAATTGTTCCAGGATTGCCCACCCCAGCCCAGTCAATCAGAAGGCAGGGAAGTTACCTTGGCTCCATCCTATCTGATTTTACAACACATAAGTGAGAGAAATATATTTATGACTAACTGAAATCTCTGTCATGCTCATTGGTGCACTCAGGGTGGGCCCAATAATCAATATCCCTGGCCAAACTTAGGGTTTTCTCTTCCATGCCTTTAATAGAAGATTAACTAAAGATTATCAGGAAAAAAAAACTCTTATATTTTCTAATACTTTAATTTGTATGTTGATAGCTTTGCTGGCCCCTTTTAAAGGTAAACATGGAACTTTCATGGTTTCATCTTCATGAATCTATTTGTGGGATTAATATGGCACTAGATTTTTTTATGCTATAGATTGCTTTTGAAGATGAAGGACAGCTGGCAAATGTTTCTATTATTTTAGGTTAGCCTTGTTATAATCTTCTAGAATTGGTTTGATTCTTGCCATTTCCAACAACTTTTTAATGGGTTCTGAAACTAATAAAACATTTATCAAAGAGAAAAATATAAGTGTGTCTTATCTCTATTTTAAAGTTTGGAGTAGAACATGTAGAAAGATGTCTTGAAAATTTTGATAAATACCATTTTTGTACAAGTCAAGCACTTTAAAACCCACAAATTCTTGAAATAACAATTTCTAGTATAATTAAATGTTAAAACAAAATGGAACTTTGGCACTGAAAGGCAAGTGGATAATGTTTCATCTGCAAAGAATGTTTCTTAAAAAACTTTGGATTCAGTTGCATAGCTTAGTAGATGTTATAAAAAGTAGGAGAGCAGAGTTCAAATATTGTGTTCAGTCCTCAGCTTCAAACTCGAGGTAGAAGTAATCGTGGCTTTAAACCACTTTTCCTCTCTCATGATCTTGGGAGAGCTGAAATGATTCTGGTGTAATTTAGAGCAGCCTCAAGAACAAGAAGCAGGAGTTTTAAATGAGCCATAGGACAGGCATTTTCCCTGGGATTCATTCCACAAGCTAAGAGGTGTCTATATCAAGATGGTCTCCTGTATATCCAGTGTGAGCTTTCCAACTTTTAATATCATCCTATTACTTCTATTTAAATTATACTCTTTCATTGTGCTAAATAGTTATTCTCCCTCTTGGGTGTTTACTCCTTTCAAATACTTGTAGACCATTATTTTGTCCTCTCAGTCATCATTAGAGTTGAAAAAATATCTCAAACTATTTGTGTAAATATTTGTGAAGTTTTTATAGGAGTTCTGTACTGGTTATTTCTAAATCATTATTAGCTTCACCCCCTTCTTCATTTAATATAAAGAACCCACTTTCTTCCCATCACTTCTCCCTGCCCCATTTCTCACCTGTGCCCCCTGCTTTCCATATTTATTAGTCATCTTTAGTCTTCTCAGCCCCTATGGCGAATTTGAACCTGTTCTGTTTTTCTGCACTTTCTCACATGCCTTAACTGACTGTATAATCTTGTTTTCTTCCTTTTTTTATCATGTAGAATACATGTTGGGGGTTTTTTTTAACCTGAAACCTTTGAGCAGCCCCTCAGGTAGCCACATGTTCCTTCTCATTTTTCAGAAGAATTGGGCCCTAATTATGATGTCTTAAATAACCACTTATGCATGTATAAACACAATTTGCTTGTGTAGTCACAGTAACTGTGCCAAAAAGGTGCATTTCTGTGCACACAAGAGGGCTCCTTTTCCTTGAAAATATAGGCATTAACTGTAAAACCTCTTTTAGCTGTATTTATATTTGTGCCTATCATTGGAATGACATGATATGATTAACTTGACCCTGACTATTACATGATTATAAATTCTTAGAATTCAAATGTAATGTGAAATTATATAAACAGGCTTGAGGCTTTTTTTGAGTTTCTGTGCTTGCACAGGGTGAACAGCAAGCCTCAGGTGAGGTGGCTTGTTACAATGTATAGCCTTATGTGGAAGCCTTTCCACATTCAGAAATGCAAAGAATTTTTTAGATTGGTATTAAACAGAATTAACTATGAAGAGTGTGTGTGTGTGTGTGTGTGTGTGTGTGTGTGTGTGTGTGTGTGTGGTAGAAGATGGGGGGTGTCGCAGCATGCCTGTGGCTGTACTGTATTGTTAGTTTGTTTGCTTTGTAGGGACTCAACAATCTCATCATTTTGTTTCTTGACTCTAGAACACTACCTATTTCCACCCTAAAGCAAAATCTAGCTACAGTCTAATAGTTTCAGCTCTAAAATGGATTGTGTCATGCTCTGCAGTGGGGATCACATCAAGTGCCACTCTCCACAGTGAAGAGAGCAATAAAACACAAGCTCCCCGGGCTTATCTTTTCTCCCCAAAAATATTGAATTTCTATCTGTGGCCCACAGCCCTGGCTTTCAAATCCTACTGATGCCTCTGGCAGCAAATTCCAGTAGGAGGAATATAGTCTAAGCAGAGGCTTAGCAAAGAACTAAAAACCTGTTCTTCTTTGGCAGGAAGCCATCATTCCCAACCGGCTAAAGAGAATTAAAGGGTCCCTAAACTGCTCCTCTTTAAATGTTGAAGGATTGTGTGGCTTGGTCAAACTGACACTGGAACATTGGGGTTTTTTCCACCTTAAGTGGATCAATGTCCTGTGAGATATTTGCAGTCTTTATATGCCTAATGGCTTTGTACTGCTGTTAGGCCATTGCATTAGCACCACTTTCACACAAATGGCAACTGGCAAGAAATAGATTTCTAGCTTTCTCAAATGGTGCCTGACATTAGCTGATTGCTTTATATGAGGTATTTGTATCCTTTATTACGTCTTCATTAAAAATGTTAACAGCAGAAACTTGTATTTCTAAGCACTTTGATACCACCACCATCTCCCCACTTTAAGTGCCCCCACAATTCACACACTCAATAACCCAGCCATTGACTTCTATCCAAAAATTAAAGAGATATATCTTGAACATACCGGACCTGATTCTCAGACCTCCTACAATGCTTCTGAACGGCTCTATTCTACACCAGCCTCTCTCCTGACCCCCAGCAAAAGGGGCACGGCGAGGGTCCTGCTGGGCTTCGTTGATCTTCAGTGTTTGAAACAGCTCCTTGGAGGCATATGGAATCAGGCACAAGTTAAAGTAGCCTTGAGACCAGTCAAATCAACATGTAGATAAAACTATTTCCTGCTGGCACCAATGTTAGGGACTACAAATGTTGTGCAAAGCCAATCTTCCTGTGCCCCAACCTTTCCTTCTGGTCCAATGCTGAGACAGGCTGGCCAGATTGGAGAATCTAGACTTGGTGCTTTAACCTTGTCCAAAAGTATAATTTCACCCAATCACATTCAGTCAAGTAAATGAACCTTGGATTTGTTTTAAAATATGATAGCTTCTCAATTCACTTTTCTGTGTTTAAAGTTGTTTTTAACGTTTAACGTTATATTGAGGTTCAGGGTTAAAAATACTTTACTCACAAACAGCACTGTATTTATGTGGTTTATATTTACTCATTTTACACCCTCGTTTTCTTTAAATAATGCCTACAACTAATTCATTGTTGTAGATGGACCTTTTGTGCTGCTCCATTAGTGGAAAGGGGCTGTAGAGTTGGAGTGTCTAGTCACATGGGCTTTTTCCTGGCTTGGTGGAATCTCCTGGGTGAGAAAGAGGCAGAGTCACAGCTACTGTCATAGGAAGCGGAAATTTCCTGAAGAATGTAATGACTTGAAGTGGATATGACTCAGATTTAGGTCTCATCCAAGATCTCATAGTCTAATTGGTCATGGAGAAGGGTTGTAGTAAATATTGGTATATTCTCTGAAATCAAGTGTTTATGATACTGGGATTTTGAAAGTGTCTCTCTGTGGAAATGCCTTTCCAGCTTGCTTTCTAACAAGGTCTGCATATTCCGTAGAGTTAACACATGCCCATCCTTCACACCCTTCCCCACCCAGTGGGTGTGGATTTATTAATAAGGACATGTAACAACTGGATACTATGTCAGCCTCTTTCCAGAGTTGGCTACTCCTAAGACTCCCTCTTAAGACTATTCAGCTTAGACCCTACATCCTGTCTCACTAGAATGCTATTTTCACCTTGCTATTATCTTGGTAAGGCGATTATTCTCTGCTTTAGGGCATCAGCAATACCCATTTAACCCTTTAGCAGTAGGATCAAGACCTGCTAATCTCATAGTATATTTTGGGCAAAGATCAGGTCTCCTAAGGTGCCTGAAGCATTGGGTTTGGTTTTTTTTTTGTTTTTTTTGTTTTTTTTTGGGGGGGGGGGGGGGGGGAATATATGATAATGGCCAGAACCTGACATCCTTATTTGTATTATGTAATATCTTACTCTGTAAATAACCCCACTGAAATGAAAGGCAGTGCTTGCAGAGCAAGTTATTAATCAGTATGAGTAAGTGTGGAAGAAACAAACCCTAAACCAGAGGTGTCAAACTCATTTGCTATGGTGGGCCAGATTTGACTTAAATGTACTTCAAGTGGGCCATACACACCATAAATCTAAATACTAGGGCACTCTCACGGCATCGTGGAGTGCTGGGTATGCAAGACTGTGCTCCATGATACCACACTCACGAAGCGCAGTCTTGCATACCCAGCGCCTGCAATGTTGTGAGACCTGACACTCTCGTGGCATCGCAGAGCACTGGGTATGAGAGATCATACTCTCTCTTTCTCTCAGGGAGAGAGTGTGGTCCTGCAGAGCACAGTCACAGGCCAGATAGAAATTTTAAGGCTGCATATTTGATACCCCTGCCCCAAATGTTTAAAAATGAGAGTAAGTGATGTCTTCTATAACCAGTTACACAAGTTTATAAGACAGTGTATGATCAGTCAATATGTTCTCTATATGCATTTGAGGTCAGAGATCTGCATGGATTTGAGGGCTGATCATCTGGCTCCTGTTGCTGGGTTTTGTTTAGGTTTTTAACACATTTTGTATAACATGATTCCCATCAGATGAACTGGAAAAAATAGTCTATGAGAAGGAAGGTTGAGGGCAGGGCCAGCTCAAAGTTTTCTGGCATCCTAGGTGGACTATGATTTTGGTGCCCCCTCCCCTCACGTTATAAGAGATAACATATACAAAAAATCCTCTGCCATCTAATTTGGTGTCCCTTAAAGCCTGGCGCCCTAGGTAACCGCTTACTTCACCAATATCATTGGGCCGGACTTGGTTGGGTGGTTCCCCTTTGACTTCAGTTGTGTTATTTGACGAGAGGAAATTATTTCTCTTCAGTCACGTTTTCATACCGACTGCTATAATTTCCAAGTATTTTTTTATTCATGCTAATGATCATTTTATGCACTCCCATTTATCCGAAACCTTATTATTCCAACCTCCAGTCCCATAAAAGAGGAAGTGAGCTCGGCACCTTCCCCATTGTGCCTGGCAAAATGGAGGCTGAGCAGGTCAGGGACCGGGCTCTTCTTCTCCTGTGAATTGCCAGCAGCTGCACAACACCTGCCAGCTACTGATTAGGCTGTTTCTCTTCTGGATCAGACTCCGCTGACAAGTGGCCAGCACGGAGGCTGACACCAGCCTGCCCCCCACCTTGATGCCCCAGCAAGCTCCTGCACTCACCCAAGTACGTGCCATGCCTCGCTGCCTCTGGGCATGTGCAGCCAGCACTGACTGGTGGGAGCGAGTCATCCTGACCACCTGGGACGATGCACAGTGGCTGCAGAACTTCAGGATGAGCAAGCGGATCTTCCTTGTGCCAGTCCACGAGCTCACCCCAGTTCTGCAGCTTATGGACACCTGGCTTCGACCCGCCCTGTCCGTTGACAAGAGAGTGGCCGATGCAGTGTGGAAGCTGGCAACCCCGGACTACTACCACTCCATGGGCCAGCAGTTCAGCATCAGGAAGGCCACCGTGGGGACTGCCATTATGCAGGTGTGCAGGGCGATCAACCGCGTCCTGCTAGCCCGACTCATCACCCCAGGCAACCTGCATGACCTCCTTGATGGCCTCGCCGGGCTCGGCTTCCTGAACTGCTCAGCCATTCTCTCAGGCAGGCCTGGGCAGCTCTGACCCTGGGGGGGGGGGGGGGCAGGGCTGTGTCCTGCCCCATGATTGGCCAGAGCAGGCTTCCTGTCAGAGGAAGGCCAGGGAGAGGAGAAGGGAGCCCTGGAAGCCATTTAAGTTGACTTAGGGCTAATCTGCGTCTACATTGGCTTAAGTCGACTTAATAAAGTCGATTTAAACAGCAAGTTGACTTAAAAGGAGGTTTTATAAAGTTGACTTTAATTTTCCTTAAGTCGATTTAAGGAAAATGTAGTGTAGATGCAGATTAAATTAAATCGATGCACCCAGAGGGGACAAGAATAGGATTTGGGTAATACAGAGGTTTGTATACTAGAGCACTGTCCCTCCCACACAGGAATGCAAGAAGGAGGTGGTGATTGAGGTTATGCGGTCATCTTGCCACTGAAAGGCTGCTGTGGTGGTACCGGGAGCCCTTTGCAGCCTCCTGCCACGGGTATGAGTGAAAGAGGTAGAGAGTAGCCCCTTGGTAACAAAAAGGATGAGCCCCCAGCTGCAAGGGAAGCCTCCTGCTGAAAGGCTCATGCCCTCTTGATTATCCAAAGACCCGATTACCCAAATAAAATCCCTGTTCCCCATGTGATTTGGAAAATCAGGAGTCTACTGTGTTCTGTATTGCTAATCTCAGTAAAAACAAAGTTTTAAAAGAATTTTGACAGTATTGATGCTATTTCTGGTTTTGTTTAAAAGTCAGTGGGATTTGCACAGCAAAGGGAAGGAAGAGGATGTCATAACTTCTGTGCTAAGTGAAAGGTTTAGTTTGTATAAATCACAGAATGTATTCATCATGCTGAAGTCAAATTATAAACATTGTGTTTCACCATTCTTATAATATTTAAGAATCTTCTTCAATCATGCTAATTTCATCAGCTAGCAATCTTTTTTTAATCTCTGTTCTCTTCACTTTGAATCATTACGTTCCAGGACTCTCGGTGCTATTAGTTCCTTTACTGCTTTTCCACACTTGCATTCTTCTCTAACTGGAGCACAGTATACTGCAAAG
>ML685849.1:8380169-8425158 GCA_007922175.1 Pelusios castaneus | reverse complement strand
TTCTCTAACTGGAGCACAGTATACTGCAAAGGCCCAGCCTTTCATTTCAGAGATACAGGACAGTTATTCCGCTTCTGCTTTTTCTGTTTTCAACTCCTAATGATGTTGTCATTGTCTGTAGAGTTCTGATGAACACATTTGTACCATTTATAGATTCTGGGCTTGTAGCCAGTTATTTTCATGCCTTAGTGCTATTTAAATATATTGTTCCTTTTCTATTGCTGGATGGCTTCCTCTCATTTGCACCTATGGCTGTGAGGTTCATGGACCTAGCCTCAAGAAAATAGTGTTTTCAGTTTTTTTTTAACAGCCCCATAAAATGGAAACAGTGAACATTTTTGGTTCCTTCATCTTAGTTATTGTACATGCTATCTCTTGATCTTGGATTTCAAAGGAGAATTTCACATTGGGACTGATTACTGGGTATGGTTCTTATAAAGTTGATTCGGTGGGGAGGGAGGATTTTGAGTAGATCTTTCCTTCTTTTAATTGATGAGAGGCTGTGAAAATATGTAGTAAGAAAGCCATACTGCCAAAAAAAGAAACCCTCAACCCTCTAGACAAATTGGTATAAATATTCAGCATGCTATATAGACAATAGCTGTTCTGTTCCCTGTATTGTTAATATAAAAGTCTACCTAGTTCATTGTGCAGTACACTGAAAAATGTACCCCATTAAATTAGGGGTTTGGCTCCTGCTCTAGTTCTGACAGTCTCTGAAAGGCCTTTCATTGAAAGGCCTCACTTTTTGTCTGATTATGGATCTTTAAGACAGAAAAAAAAAGAAGGGTCCACAATATCTTCTCAAATTAAGTCCTTCATAATGAAGACAAAATGCAAGGTCAGTGCTGGTACAATAAAGCTTTTCAGTTACCTTGAACTATGCACTAACACTCCATTTCTAATAAATTAGATAGAAAATGGTTTAAGTTATGTTTGTAACAAACTGATGACAACAAAAGATGCAAAGTTTAGAGTGACATGCTGTCTTCACGTTAGACTGGTATGGCTGCACATGCCATTCCGAGGCACAAAAACATGAGTGAAGAATGAGGTATGGTGTTAGCTGTAACCTTGAAGCTTAGCCTGTGTTTATGCAGGTACAAGCTGTGTACATAACTTTGTACCTGTAAAGAGAAAAACTGGAGGAAATCTAAATACTTGCCTGATTTGCACTTGCAGTCAGGAAGTGTAAATCCTGAAGTTCTCAAAGATGAGCATAAATTTGATTTGCACAAACAATCCTTTTCCAAATGAGTCACAACCTCAAATGTTATTTCAGGGTGCATTTTGTGTCACACCCTTTGAAAATGGAAGTTTCAGCCAAATACTATGTCACTAACTGTAGTTCATATGTTTTTAAAAGAATAATTTATGTACACTATTGCAGACCAGATCTTTTTATCATATGGGACATTTTTAAAAAAATCATAGATTAGCACATAATTTCTGAAGAAAAAATGTGTTGCTCTGTAACTCAGCTTTTGTCCATTCCCTAATATTGAATCCAAATCCAACCTAAATTGTGAGGGAATCTAAACATGCGCTGTACATGGTGAAGTAGATGAAGTAGAAAGTATGCCCAATGGAGAGATCACCATGCCATATCTCAGAAGATTAAATTGAGGGAGAAGCAGAGTGATTAGCTAACTGGGAAGGTTATCTAGACAGCTGCTGTGATAGAAACAGCTTCCTGACCAATCCAGTGAAGAAGTTACCTGTTGCCAGGTTGGGGCAGAATAAGCTACTTACCCATCTTTCCAATCCTCCAAGCAAAACAGAGGGGAAGAGTACATGTTGGGAAAAGACGATTATAAGGAGGGGAGAGAGAGCTGAATATATTAAAAGCCTTCTCTGAATGTTTGTTTGTGGTGAGAGAGAAAGGACAATCCAGTTGTTATGGTGCTATTCTGCACTCATACAGCTGAAAGGCCAACAACAAAAGAGGCCTGGAAACAGACAGGATCCCAGATGGAGTTTCTTCAGGGCAGGGTTTAAGTATATTGATAGCAGACCTTCCCTGCCCATACTAAAATGAATTTTGTTGTATTCATGCAGTACAGGGTTTGCCAAAGGGCTTAGGGATATGTAAAGCTAGCTCCTGACACAGTGAAACTGTAGCAATTCCACTGTAGAAAGCTTTTCAGTTGTGTGGGAGTCACTCAGAAGCGCTTCATTCAACCAGTGTACAGTGGTGCTGAACTCTGTCCTGGTGCCATGCAGTTCAGCACAGATTAAATGTCATTACAGCAGGCAGAGACATGGCTACTGAATGAATCCACTGGCTACGAACCTCTTTAAGGCATTTTTGCAATACTCATCATCATTATAGAATCTGAAGTGTGTTTGCAAAGGTTGTGAATGCTATTTGTGGTTAGCGACTGGTAGTAAGGGGAAAAGTTTCCATCCTTTCCAACCTGAAAGAAGTTTCCTTTTCTGCAGTCAGGTGTAGGTTACTTTGGCATTGTCTGGAAAGGCAGGGAGAATGAACTTCACAGTACACAGCCTTTAATAGGCTAGTGCACACATCTGATCATGTGATATCCTATCATGCAAATCCATGAAAAAACATCCAGAGGAAGGTCTATATTGCAGCTTACAGTTGAGGAGGGGAAAGGACAACGCAGATCAAACTTTCATCTATAAATCACTTTCTGAATTGAACCAACATAATACAAAATGTTACAACAGTTTAATTTTTATCATGTTAGCTAGGTCTTTTATTCAAGTTTAAGCAACTCAGTGGGGGGAAAAAAAGCTGGAAATCAGTAGAGCATTGTCTACATTATAGCTCCCACAGCTGATTCTAACAGCAGTTTATCAGAACCTGAGAGAATTATTTTGTCAATCTGCCCAATGTAGAAACAGCATTGGCACCCTCTGTCTCAGTTTACATTACTGTAAAAATGGGTATAAAATGTCAGCCTCATTGGCATATTGCAACTTTTGAGACTTATTAATTAGTTTGCAAAGTACTTTGCAATACGCAGGGAGAAGAAGCAGAATGTTATTATTATGAATAATTAATTTTTAAGTATTGTGTGGGATTTTGTGCTATGAGATTTACATTGTTTTAAAATGAAATTACAGGGCTAAAACCCATTCATCACTGGGAATACATAGTGGTTAAGGATTATAAACAGGGATCAAAGGCTATGTCTACACTGGCAAATTAGTTCGAATTAAGGAAGCTTAATTCAAAGTAACTTAAGCCATGGCTACACTAGGCTTTCATTAGTTCGAATTAAGGGCTTCCTTAATTCAAATAATAAATTTGAATATGCTATTCGAACTAAGGGGTAATTCGAACTAGTTAATGTTTATTAACCAATGTGGCCATGTTAGTTTGAACTAATTGCTTAGTTCGACCTAACTGGCCCATTGAACTCAATGCAATTCGCTAATTCGAACTAAGCAAGTGCCATGAATGGCACTTGCTTAGTTCGAACTAAATTTTGCTAGTTCGAATTAAGTTAATTCGAACTAACTAAAATTAGTTCGAATTAGTTAGTTTGAATTAACTAATTCAAACTAACTTTAGTAAGTGTAGACATAGCCAAGGAATCTATATGACAGTTTCAGTCAATTAACTAAATTGTTAACTGAATCGGAGGATAAAAACAGGACTACCTCTAAAGCAACAAAACCAAATGCTGCCATCACATGCACTCATGCCATTTCCATAAGGTTTGTGTGTGTGTTTGACTGCAGAATGTACCCAGCACTGGTGACAGCTAGAACTCAGCAGATAATTCTTGCTGAAGTATAACTTTGATGAAACTTAAACAATCAAATGTTAACAAAGATATAAATTATTTTCTAACAAGCTACATGAAACTTGTTCTACTGATTTGGAAATCAAATTGCACCTTTAAAAATGGTCAACTTCCTGGACACTTAAAGCATATTTTTTGCAGATAGCTCCTTCTTTCAGTGGGGGTGATGGAGGATGGACAGGGAGATTGTTGCTGGAAAGACAATGACTAACATTAGGGAAATGGAAGTGGCATAGTGCTCAGCAAGACCATTGGCCATTATCTTTGAAAACACATGGTGATTAGTGCTCATCTTCAAAAAAGGGAAGATGGAGAGTCTGGGGAACTATGGACCAGTCAACCTCATCTTCCTCAGAAAAGTCATGGAGCAGGTCCTCAAGGAATCCATTCTGAGGCACTTGGAAGACAGAAATGTGATCAGGAACAGTCATCAAGGATTCACCAAGGGTAAGTCTTGTCGGACCAACCTGATGTCATTCTGTGATGAGATGATTGACTCTGTGGATGAGGGGAAAGAGATGAATGTGATATATCTTGACTTTAGCAAAGCTTTTGATATAATCTCCCACAGTATTCTTGCCAGCAAGTTAAAGAAGTATGGGTTGGATGATTGTACTGTAAGATGAATAGAAAGCTGGGTAGATCATTGGGCTCAACACAGTGATCAATGTCTCAGTGTCTAATTGGCAGCTGGTAACATGTGGAGTCCCCCAGAGCTTGGTGCTGGGGCCAGTTTTGTTCAACATTTTCATTAATGATCTGGTAGATGGAGTGAATTGCACCCTCAGCAAATGTGCAGATGAAATGAAACTGTGGGAGCGGTATATTCCCTGTAGAGTAGTGATGAGATACAAAGTGACCTAGACAAATTGGAGGACTGAACCAAAAGAAATATGCTGAGTTTCAAAAAGGACAAATGCAGAATCCTACACTTAGGACCAAAGAATCCCATGCGCTGCTACAGACTAGGAACAGGAAACACTTTGGAAGAAAAAGACTTGGGGATTGCAGTGGACAATAAGGTATATATGAGTCAACAGTGTCCCCTTAATGACAAGAAGGCTAACATCATATTGGGCTGCATTTGTAAGGGAAGTGATTATTCACATTTGGAGCATTGTGTCCAGTTCTGCCACCCCCCACTACAGAAAGGATGTGGATAAATTGGAGAGAATTCAGTGGAGAGTGATGAAAATTATTAGGATCTGGAGCATGTGGCTTATGAGGAGAGACAGTGGTAACTAGGCTTGTTTAGTCTGCAGAAGAGAAGAATGAGGGACGAATTTGATAAAAGCCTTCAGCTAGCAGAGAGGATGGATCTAGGTGTAGCAGGTGACAGAACAAGGAGCAATGGTCTGAAGTTGCAATGGAGGAGGTCTAGGTTGGATATTAAGAAAAACTTTTCTTTAGGAAGATGATAAAGCACTGGGATGTGCTACCTAGAGAGATGGTGGAACCTCCATCCTTAGAGGTTTTTAAGCCCCAGTTTGACAGCCTTGGTTGGGATGATTTAGTTGGAGGTTGGTTCTATTTTGATCAGAGGGTTAGACTATGTGACCTCCTGAGGTCCATTCCAATCCTAATCTTCTATGATAAAACAGGGAGAAAAGCAATGGCAAAGTAAAAAAAAAAAGTTGCTGCTGAGCAAATCTTAGAGACTGGAGGGGGACAAGGATTGGATGAGGAGCTAGGAACTAGGAACTACCAAGCAGCTGGGAGAGGAAAGATATAAGGAATTAGGTGAACGGGAAGTGGAGCCAGACTGGGACCTGTGTAGAGCTAGGGAGGCAGGTAAATAAGCACGAAGGAAGCAAGAGCTAGGGCTACTCATTCCCAAGAAGCTTTCAAGTAGCTTTGCAGATTCATGATACTTCACTAACTTCCTGTTCCACCACTACTGAGTTACTAATATAACCCTCTGTCCTGAGGAACTCACTTGCCCCATAACTCCTCTCATGGGTGGCTACATCAGCTCACTCTCAACAGCTCAGATCCCTGCCAATCAGTTCAGTATCTGATCCTCTGGCTCTCCCATTCCTGCATAGTGCTCTGTCCATTGGCTATTGACCTATTCTGCAAGTGAGTTTCCAATTTACTGATCACCTTGACCACCTGCTGCTCCTCCAGCTCACATCAACCCACTCATTTTCCCAGTCAATGTCAATGGTTCCATCTCCCAACAATCATTTCCCTAACAATCTTTCCCCCACTTACTCCTCATATAAAAGAGGAGATCACCTTCTGTAGGACCACAAACATTAAGCATTATTGTCCAGGGCATTCGTTTTTCTGGCAGTTGATAAAAAAACCCATGTTGTAAAGATAATAGGAACTTGTGTGAATAAACCTTTCTGAATTGCAAGCTAAATGTTTTTTTTTAAAGGACAATTATTCACTGTCCTTGGTACAAACTCTATAGTAGCCTAAGAAATTCAAGTTGAGGGTCTCTGTATGAGGTAGGCCAACCAGGTCTTCAGAGGATGATGCCCCAGCAGCCAGCTAAGACCAGGATTGCTGCAGTTCAATGCTGCTTTGAAGTCTTGTCCATAGCTCTAAAAATCCTTGCTGCAGCCCTTCCCACATTACAGGGAAAATTACTGTCTTTTTTTAACATTGTCCATCCACACTGGACATATTGTTCCTCCCACTCTTCCAGTCTCATAGACTCTAAGATCAGAAGGGAGCAGTACGATCATCTAGTCTGACCTCCTGCAAAGTGCAGGCCTCAAAACCTCACCCACCCACTCCAGCAATAGGCCACTAACCTATGACTGAGTTATTTACCTCCTTAAATCATGATTTAAGGACTTTAAGATACAGAGAATTCACCGGTAGGTGAGCCATGCCCTGTGCTACAGAGGAAGGCGAAAATCCCCCAGAGCCCAAGCCAATCTGCCCGGGGGGAAAATTCCTTCCCAACCCCAAACGGGAAGGCAATGCAACCCTTCTTGGTAAGCTTTGCCCCCTTTTCTTCAAACTGCCTGGACAGAGATCCACTTCCATAAAGGTTTCAGTGGACACATTACATTTATACTGTGTATGCATTAAAGGAAAGAGTAACACTCCAGGTTGAAAAGTATCCACTCCACCTCAAGCCTTTGTACCTCTCCAGAACCAAACCGAACCATTCTAAAAGCCCGAAAATGTTTGGCTAACTTAATTATTATAACTAAAAATAAATCATTTTCACATGATTTGATAGGCCCAAGGCAATCAACTCCAAAACGCTTGGAAAATAGTATTGTGGTTTTTCTGATCTCCCTAAAAAGAAGCAATTATAGGAAATCTCTAAGGGTGTGTCTACACTTACAAATTAAGTCGATTTAAGCTTGCTTAAGTCGACTGAATTTAATCTGCGTGTACAATATATTTTCCTTAAGTCGACTTATGCAGCAGTTTAAATCAATTTAAGGAAAATTAAAGTCGACTTTATAAAACCTAGCATAAAGTCGACTTTACTAGCTAAGTCAACTTTATTAAGTTGACTTAGCCAGTGTAGATGCAGATTAGCCCTAAATCGAATTTAAATCAATTTAAAGGGCTCCAGGGATCCCCCACTGCCCTCCCTGCCAGGGTGGCTGGCACAGCCAGAGCCTCGCATACCCCACCAGAGGGCAGGACAGAGCCCTGCCCACTCTGCTCCTATGCCCTGCCAGGGTCCCTGTCCTGCTCAGCCCCCATTGTACCCAGGTACAATGGGGCAAATGCTGAGCCCCCTGGCACTTGGCAAGGGGTGCCCCCCCCGCCACTGTGGACCAGTCTCAGGTCCACCTAGCCCCTACAAGTCGACTTAGGCGTCCAGTGTGGACACTCTAAATCGATTTGGCAGGGTCCTCTTTAAGTCGACTTTGAGTGTAGACATGCTAAGTCGACTTATTTGGCCAAGTATAGACATAGCCTATGACTGTTCTTGTGTGATTTCCAGCTAAATATTGCAAAAAATAGTTTTGAAAAGTTTGAATTTTCTTTGGATTGGATCCAGATTGTTAGATGCCCCTTTATCTGAACCCAAACTGTGAACCTCAGAAGGTTGCCCATTGCTAGCATTTATATGTTTGTGTAGTTGTGGTGGCAGGAAGGGACAGCACTCAAGATGCTGGTCACGTGTTTACATTGCTTATTGCTGGCCAAGAGAGGGAACAGCATGCTATGGAGAAATTTCTGTTGTTGCCCTTCTAGCCCTGATGAATGTGAACTGTGAGAAATATTAAGATCAAATTGAGGTAAAAATTCTACTTTTCAATTTGTTTGCTAAAATGATGGCATTTGCTATGTCTTGAAATACAATAAATGTAAATCAGTCTTCCAACGGAGGTTAGCTTAATGTACATTTCTGAAGTGCTGCATATTTTTGGATTATAGTACCACCACTGTGTATGTGATCAGACATAGAACTGAAGACAGTGAAGCAAACCACTTTCATCAATAAATACTCAGAAATTGGCTATCTTGAACAAGTGGATTAAACATCCGATATTTGTGGATACACCTTCTGAAAATCAGGCTTTCTTGCTCAGTCTTGTAGCAATGATTGAGATGGACTTGGTTTCTATGCATCATTTAATTACTATGTGTCTATATGTATATTGTATGTAAATATTATTTAAAAGATTAATTAGGTAGACATATAATAGTCTAGTACTGAAGGAATATTACAGTATGGACTTCATTTACTGTATCACTGTTTCTTCTATATGTTCTCTCACACACACATTTTATACTAACATACAACACAATGTATTTATGGCACTGTACTGAAGTGTCAAAGTATCTAAATAAACATAACTTTTTAAAATCAAAATAAGACTCCACCCCTTCGGAATCTTTGAAATGGTTTGTAATTTAAAAAGTGAGGGGACTATTTTATACTTTGGTCCAAATTCTCTTCTGATATAACTCAGTTGGAGCTGGCAGAAAAAGTAACTATTTTGTGTCAAAAAATGCTAATTGAACCTTATAAAATAATATAAAATAGATTTCAGTATACTTGAAATTACTTAAATGTATAAAGTTAGAAATTAATACTGAAAAAGGAAAGAATATTTGGCTCAATAGCTTAGTCCCATTATATTTATCTCAGCTTTTCTTCCCTGTCTTGTTTAAAATCCTTTTCTTTCCTTTCCAAAAACAGGTCAAGCAACTCTTATATTCATTGTATTATTATTATATTTATTATAATTATTGATGCTCAGACTTTGCAACTAACTTCCATATGTTTGACACCCTTTGGACAAATCTGAATGATTTCTCTATGTGTTCTTAATTTTCTACATTTCATATTATGCCATCATCAACTTGATTTCCTGAGTTTCCAGAATTTTAGCTTCAGAGTCAAACAAAATCAATCTAAAAAAGGATATTAGGATATCAACCATTTCTTCTCTTTCTTCTCTTTATAGTAGCCTCACTTTGATATTGTCTGTTCTCAACAAACAAAATTGCAATCTGAATTCCAATCTCAAAATAAAATGGTTTTTTTAATTTATATGAAACAAAATACTTGTGAAACAATTGTTTCAAGTGCAGTAACTCATAAGACTTTGAGTTTTATGACCTCTGAGTCATCCAAAATACAAGCTGATTGCTTTAGGGTACATTCAACCGTTGTAAAATATAGGTTTGTTTCATGGAGAGATAAGAACCATTGAGATGTGAGATTTTTTTTATGTTCTTTATTATTTAAATTGTAAACTTGCCAAATTGAATATATATGTTTGTCATTTCTTCTTATGACTCATACTAAACAGCAGTTTGATTATTATATAGGTAAAATATTTAGTGTTATGTTATGGCTACTGCAAGCATTGATTAAACTCTCTAGTGTTCATGAAGGCTGACAGGGATTCAAAGGAGGAAATGTAAAACTTGAAGGTACAGCAGAATAGTGACATTTCACTCTATAAAGCTGCCAATATTTTAATCCTGCGCGTAAATCATTTTCATCTGTTCCATTCCATATCTTAATTTGTGTAGCAAACAAAGTATTGGATTGCATTGTCTTTAATAATTAAGCATGTGATATCAATGTCTTTATCTTTCAAAATCCTCAGAGACAGAGTTAACATTTTTAGTTTCAATTGGTTTGCTTTACAAAATACAAATTATTAAGGATTAGATCTAATTTTCATGCTGTGATCAAGCTAAGTTTCATTATTTGCTTTTGTAGAACCTGTGGTTTCTCTGCTTAAATGATATCTTCGTCAATGATAATGTTGTATTCATTTAGAGTGATGATTGATATGGTAATAGATACAGTATGATTGAAAGCAACCTTTGTCAATAGGAAGGCCAAATACTCACACAGTGTATTGGTCTGAGTTTGCTCATTATTGGAGACCTTTCATAGTCATATTGACTTGCTGTCCAAATGTTGTTACTTACCTGATGCTTTCATTGTTTAAATGGTATAGACATTGGTATTGAACATGACTTTTCCCAATATTTGTCCTAAAATACACACATGGCTCAATTATCCACTGAAAATGTTAAAGTATATTTTGTAAGTAATAAAAAATTAATTTGGGGAACATGAAATAAAATTTGGCTGCAGGAAAAATAGGCTCCTGTATTGGTGACATTAATGCAATACATTCTCTACAATGACACATTTCCTGATTTTTTTTAAAACATATAAAATTACTCTCTCTGCACCATTCTCCACATGAATGGGAGGCTGTAATATTTACCCTTTCCTACCTGGGGAACAATTTAGTGGTGGGCCATCAGTATTCCATCTTTCTTTGCTGAATTTTTGTTTGTCTGTAGCATAGCTGGAGACACAGATCTGTGCAACTTAAGAGGCACGTGCTGAGGCAAATGCATGTATCAGTAGGCACAAAGGGACCCATGTCCGCCTAATCAGATGTGGTTACACAGTACCACAGGTGAATCTGAAGTTGGGTCAGTCACAAACTGGTGCCTAGCAACACAGGGTCTTGTTTTGTGACAGCGAAGTGAATGGCCAGTTCAGAGGATCTCGAGTTCTTCCCTCCAATGGAAAGAACATGCTGGGATGACAAACATACTACAGCCCCATGAAGTGGTGACATACTGCTATTCAACATCCTTTGGGGGAAGATTTGTCTCTTTTCCCTTTGCCCCTAGCCAAGACATTCAGGCTGGGGGAGAGGGGATTGCAATTTGTAATTTCACAGTTCACCCTCTTCTATCCACCCATGACAACTCACAAAAGATGACTTTAAATAAATAAAACTGACTCCTCTAGATAGAGCCATGTAGAGGTTTATATGCATATAATCTCAAAACCAGCTAATTGTACATGTAACTAGTCTGTGTAATCATGTGTTCCTGTCACTGGTTACCTTGTCTTCCCTCCCAGTTCATTTGTATGTTTCACCAGCTTGCTACAGCTTCTCTTTAACTGGATTGTAAACTCTCTTTGGCAGACAGACAAATCTGTCCCTTCCTATGCGTTAGAACAGTGCCTAGACAATGGGGCCCTCATCCTGATGCTGACATCTGTGCAGTTCACAAATATAAACAAAAAAAATTATAACAAATACTGTGTTTCAGCTTTCTGGCAAGTCGAGGGAGCAGAGAGCACTCATTGGAAGGTACATAGCTGGAATATAGAGCAAAAGGAGGTTTAGTTATACCAAGACAGTGAGGCTGTGTCCCTTATAGCCTTTCTAAGTCTTTACTGCGGCACAACTCCCGTTGATGACCATGTTTAATAGTCCATTATTCTGTAACTAGCCTTGTAAAAGCCTACTGATGTTTTCTACAGCATTGAACAAAGCTTGTTTGTTTTTAATGAGTGTTTGTTAAAATTATTTTTCTCTTGATTTTCTGAGAGTTCTGTAGAACAGTTCCTTGCATGCAACACAACCTGGATTAGGACTGGAGAACATGATTTGGAAGAATGGCTTTCTAATGTACCTGGAAATGGATAAAGAACACAGGCTCCAGGTTTGTAAAAGTATTTAGACATTGAAGAGCTCAGCATTTCAATGCTTAACTGATTGAGGGACCTAAATCTCATTGTCAAAAAGAGCCAGAATCCCACTGATTGTCACGCCGATTTAGGCTCTTAAATCAGTTAGGCATTGCAGAGCTAGCTGCCACAATGCCTAAATACAGTCCCTTTGAAAAGCTGGGTCTTAGCTCTATCTAGGGAAACAAAGAAAGAAGTTAAGTAATTCCAAGGGACAATTTCCCTAGTTCTCTGTATCCTAATAATTTGCAGTCCTCTCTCTTAAAAATGGAAGCCACCCTCCACCCCATTTGCAAGCAGCAGCAGCTCAGGTCAGTGTTAACTTATTCTCTTCTGATCGCCAATCTGCAAGCACATTATCAGAAAGCTTCCTGTATTTGCAATACAGAGCAAAGTGATCAAACCTTTTCAAACTTCCCGTAACATGTAGGGTGGGTACTATTTTTTCCCACAATGCACCACAATTCTAGGTCTCGAGTAGCTACATTTGGTGTTGGTGGGGAAGCATAAATACTCTGAGATATGATTACTTTGACTCAGGTCTGCTGAACGCCAAAACCCCAGCAGTAGACACAAATTAGAAAAGTCTCAACGGAGGGTTGAAATACAATGCAGATACACCCAGGGTTCTCTAACACAAGTCCAGTTAACCTTGGGCTTACATCCCATTTACCACACTGTGCCCACTGCAGATCTAACTAGAGCCATTACAGGGAAGGGGAGTCAAATGACCTATACCATACCAAACACTGATATGCCTTTGACTGCATCTCTCACATTAAAAGGCTTCCTCATCAGGAGTGGCAATTAAGCATGTATGTCCTTGGTTACACACACAGTTCATTTAGTTGAGTATTCAGAGTTGCTGCTGATTTAAATAATGCACATTCCTGTTTTTTCTAATTTCTAAAAAGAAATAAAATGTAAAATGCCATATCTATTTCCCCATTTTTTTGTATTTTCATTTTAAATTAAAAAAAATGAAATGCAGACTTTTATGTTGTTTTTTTTTTTAAAAAAATGTCAGGAGAGAAGATTCAAATGTCCTGCGGAATTAAAATGACAGGAATTGAACACCATGCTGTACTGTATTCTGGAGGAAAATATGCTCTGGTTTAGCAAAGTATAGGTAAATGAAAGTCTGTTTGTGAAGTGATATGGCATCCCTCATGAATTGTGGTTATGAGGAAACCATTTTTTACATAGTGAACAAAGTAATAGCAACTCCAGTCCCTTCTCTCTCCAATCTGCAAGTGCCTGGTCTATGGGATTTATAATAAGAGGAGTCTCTTGTTAGAATGTGGGCAGCACATCAATGCTGCATACCTCAATTTGCCCATCTGCAAAATCTGCAGGTATACAGCATATAAAATGTCCACAGCCAGTGTAACGTATCATATTATGATATTGTATCTATTCCTCATGTTGGTACAACAAAATTGTGCATGTACATCTGTCATACTGTACAAATACAGTGATTGTCAATAAATTGTCAATATTTACTAGCGGTTATCACACAATAACACCTGACATAGTAAAGACATTTTCTATGCTAAATAAATGAGCAGTAATTCACAGATACCAATCTGTGGTAACATAGAAGAGTAAGAAGACAGACTATTATGAAAGATAGACTATTTAGGGAGAGGATGAAGAGATACCAAAGCAAATGCTGTGAAAGAGAGAGCATCCTCACAAGAAGAGTGTAAGGTTATGGAAGCAAAGGAAGGGTTAGTCAGTGTTTTGTGTCTGACAACAGATTAAGAACACTCAGTTGCCTAGATGTAACGTGGGAATTATAATACTGTCTTTCTACACCTTTTGTCTGTCTTGCCTATTTTGATTCTGATTTCTTCAGGGCTTTCTCATACCTTAATGAGTATATGTTCAGCGCCTAGCACAAAGGGGATTTGATTTTGGTTGGGGGCTCTACATAGCGTTGTAACACAAGTAAAGGATGACATGACACTGACTTAGATGAGACTAGATAATTCATGGTCTTGCTGAGGGAAATTTCAGCAGAGTCAAGATGCCAAAAGCCAGGATGGAGCTAGCTGATGAGAGAATTTTGGAAGAGAGAGAGGGTGTTTAGAACAGGACATGGGAACATGTTTGTATCGTGATATAACGAAGCAAGACAAAAATATGGCTAAGATAAAGAACAAGGAGGGCTTAGGGAATGAATAAGGGAGGGTATGAGCGAATCAGGTAAAGGAAAATTTGAAGGCTTAATAACAGGGAGCCCTAGGAATTGGAGCCTTGGGCTAAAGAAGTAATGGTATACCTACAGATGGAGGAACAGGAGAGCAAAGAAGAAAGTTCTTGCTGAGTAGGGCTGGTTGCTGAAGAACTGAAACAATTAACCAAAGCTAAACAGATGTAGAGATCCTCAAAAAAGCATTTGTGGAGAAAGTTTGAGATTGCTAGGGAGATTACTGTCAATAATCTATCAGTGTAGAGAAAATAAGATGGTGTAGAATGGAACAAAACAAAGCTAAGGGAAGAGAAAATGAACTTAAAGTGGAGGAAGCTGGTTTAGGCCCTAGATTTTCTCCGAAGTGCGAGGGCAGGAACAGAAGTACTGAATATGGGAGGTAGTCAAAACTAGGAAGTAGAGGACTAGACAGAGCAGTGTGAGAGAGAGCGTCAAGTAAATTGAGAGTATAGGTAGACTAAAACATGATGGAGCTTACAGAAGCAAGTGAAGATATGAAGGTATGAAAGGGAGCTATGAGAATCACAAAAATGAGAAGCTGATATCTTGGAGATCATGAATGAGTGACAGGAAGTGGAGAGTTGAGGAGTGAACAGAAAAAAAATTGAGCATATATATATAAAAAAAGTGAATTTGGTGGTAGACAGAATGAGTAGATTTTTATTTTCCTTTAGCTTTAACACTCACCAACCCTAATGAAATGAAGTAATATTTTACTTTATCATGCAATTTTGCTTCGTACTCAAGTCTCATAACTGAACTTCCTTAAACAGGCCTAGGTGCTCTCCCTTCAGTTTCTTCCTGAGAGTGGCGTCTGCATGCTCTATTATGAAAAACAGACACTCCAAAGCCACTGTCAGGAACATTACTAGCCAAAGAGAGATTTCCACAGCAAGCAAAAGAGGAACTTCATCTCTGCAGGCTAATTCATAAGAGTTTACATTTTTATTCTCTGAAAGTGCTTAGAAAACAAACATCTTGGTGACTGCCTATCTGAGGGATCTAGCTCCACCTGTGTGCTAATAATGTTTGCTTATATCTTTTCTTGATATCAGCAGTTTTCTGAGTACATCTGTTTAGTGCTGTCCAATATATAATGGCATGAAGATATAAATACTAATGGAGAAAGTGCACTGCCTTAGGGAACACCCATCATGACAAATAACTAATTGCTTTATGTACATTAGTACCAAATGAAGCATCTTCTATGTTCTGCAGGCCACAAACATCTAATTTGTTTTGCCTTGCTAAATATTACATAATCTCATGACATGTCCAAGGTACAGAATGAAACCCAAATTGCTGTTCTTTACAAACTAAGCTAAAGAAACTATAAGGCAGAACAACCTAAAACAATTAATTGAGCTTTCTATGGCTGGGTGATTTTATTTCACTTATGTCTAACCTTTCATTATATTGTCTCAACTATGGACCTTGTTTTAGAGAGCCTTAAGATGTAAGGCCAATTTTGATGTAATATATATATATATATATATATATATATATATATATATATATATATAAGTGGCAGAATGTGACTCACACATCTAATGTGAAATCAGTATTTGTGCAAACAATAACTCTTCTGATACAGTAAAACTATCTACATGCACCATTCCCATAGCCTTTGAGGCTCTCTGAAGTGTGTGTGTGTGTGTGTGTGTGTGTGTGTGTGTGTGTGTGTGTGTGTGTGTGTATTAGAGATCTGGAAGTCCCAAGGGGTTAAAGAAAAAGGAACATACAAAAGAACACAAAGCTGAAAGGCAGATTTTGGAAACCTCAGGTTCCCACATCAAAGGTAACTTTTAAAATGTAATATTACACTTTGATGAATGTTTCTTTAATGCATGTTTCTTGGAGCTGATACACTATGCAGTGCAGAGGTGTTCAGTTTGATTAATTGGAATTTTCTGTCATGAATCTCATTCATGGCAAAGAGATATTTTGCTACCACTGGCATCAAGCGGTTATTTAATATAAAAGAATATTGGAATGACCATATTTGGTCAGACCAATGGTCCATCTAGCCCAGTGCCCTGTCTTCTGACAGTGGCCAGTGTCAGCTGTTTCAGGGGGAATGAACAGATCAGGCAATCTATCCCCTGTCAACCCATTCCAAATTTCTGGCAAATACAGACTAGGGACACTTCAGAGCACAGTTTTGCTTCCTTGCCCATCCTGGCTAATAGCCATCAATGGACCTATCCTCAAGTAACTAAATCTTTTATCTGATGAAGTGGGTTGCAGCCCATGAAAGCTTATGCCTTAAGAAATGTTTTAGTCTCTAAGGGTATGTCTATACTGGAGGCTCTGTTAAGTCGACTTAACAAGGTCGATTTTAAGTTGACTTAAAGTCGACTTTGTTCAGTTGGCTTAGAGAGTTCACATTAAAAACTCCTGTAGATGCCTGCATCCACACTGGCAGGTGCTAGGTCAACGGAGGCGTGGTGCATTGTGGGTAGCTGGGAGGGGGTCTAGAGGCCAATTAGGTCAACTTAAGGGCACTTCCTGTCCACACTGGATTAAATCGACTTAATAAGGTTGACTTAAGTGTTAAGTCGATCGTAAGAGGTGGTGTTATTAAGTCGACTTAAGGAAGTGCTTAAGTTGACTTAATAAAAGCCCAATGTGGACACAGGAGTCTGTAGGTCGACTCAACCTTCCTTAAGTGGACCTAAGGCTCCAGGATAGATGTATCCTATGGTGCCACAGGACTCTCGTTGTTTTTGCAGTATACAGACTAACATAGCTACCCCTTTTAAATCTTTAATGAATCCTGTTATAGTCTTGTTCTTCATAACATCCTCTAACAAAGAGTTCCACAGACAGACTGTGCATTGTGTAAAGAAATACTTTTTTTTCCATTTTAAACCTGCTGCTTTTGTGTGTGTGTGTGTGTGTGTGTGTGTGTGTACCCTAGTTCTTGTGTTATGAGAAGGAATATATAAAACACTTCTTTTTTTCCTTTCTTCATACCAGTCATGATTTTGTAGACCTCTATCATATCCCCCTTTCGCTGTCTCTCTTCCAAGCTGAAAAAGCCCAGTCTTCTTAATCTCTTCTCATATGGAAGATCCTCCATACACCTAATAATTTTAATTGCCCTTTTCTATACCTTTTCCAATTTCAATTTTTTTTTTAGATGGAACGACCAGATCTGAAAGCATTATTCAAGATGTGGGCATACCATGGTTTTATGTAGAGGCAATATGATATTTTCTGTCTTATTATCCATCCCTTGCCCAATGATTCCCAACATTCTGTTAGCTTTTTGAACTATTGTTGCACACTGAGTGGATGTTTTCAGAGAACTATCCACAATGACTTTAAGATCTCTTCCGTGAGTGGTAACAGATAATTTAGACCTCATCATTTTATAGGCATAGTTGAGATTACATTTTCCCATGTGCATTACTTTGTATTTATCAACATTCAATTTCATTTGCTGTTTTATTGCCGAGTCAAACAGTTTTGTAAGATCTTTTTGTAACTCTTTGCAGTCTGCTTTGGACTAAACTATCTTGAGTACTTTTGTAACATCTGCAAATTTTGCCACTCAACTTTTTTCCCCCTTTTCCAAATCATTTATGAATATGTTGAACAGTACCGGTCCCAGTACAGACTGTATGTATATGGTTTATAGCCATAATTTCCCAATATTGTAAATGGGACAGGAGCAAGTTATTGTATCTTTTTCTCTTCCTATTGTAATTCACAGAATTATTAGTTGACTCAAGTATTTTGTACCTTCTGCATGCTATAATATTAACCCTGAATATAAAAAAATGAGAGAGAATATTTATAGATGTGCTACAGATTCAGATAGTTAAGCATATACATTTTTGCAGTTCTCTAATTTCTGTGGCATTTTTGTGCCTTCCATGTAGTCAAGTTCCAAAGGGGTACCCGTGTTAGTCTATTGTAGAAAAACAAACAGAATTATGTGGCACTTTTAAAGACTAACAGACTTATTTATTGCATAAGCTTTTGTGGGAGAAAATCCCACTTTGTCAAATGCTTTGAAGCAGTCTTTAAAAGTGCTACAGGACTGTTTTTGTGGGATTTTTGTATCTTTATGAGGGAAAAGCACAATAAAGGTGTGTGCCGGGGAGTTCACTTTAGAGTGCATAACTTCCCCCTAGTTGTAAAAGGGCTTTTTTTCTATTCTAGGTATCTTATCTTTGCGAGAAAACAGAATAAGCTCTAAGGGCAGGATTCTTAGTGCCAATACACATATTCAATACAAATAATTGAAATTGTTTCAAAATGGAAGGAGTGGAAGTTACAGCAACTTTGGAGCTGCTGTGACTTACATATTCTCCATTTATACCAGTGTTAAAGCAAAAGCCTGGTCCTATTTCTGCTGTTGCAGGGATATTGAGCACCTTCTCAAAAAACAATACCAATGCAGTGTGACCATGCTCAGATTGTGGACGATAAAAGCAAAATAATAATTGTAATTGGCACCGTTTTCCAAAGATTTAAGGATCTGTTTAGAAAAAAATTGTGAGGAGTAAATATAAATTGACATGCACTTGTTCTTAATTCTTGGAAAACAGAAAAAATGATTAATGACCACAGATGGCAGTGAATCTGTGCCGTCATTCTGTGATTTCTTTGGTGAGGGTGTGGAGGAGGATGAGAGAGGAGATGCAATTAAACAATCGGGTTCAGTATTGAAGCCACTAGGAGTCCTACAAATGTTCACAGAACTCCTCCCCATGACACTACACAGCTGGACAGGTCACACAAACTCTATTTTGCATTTTCACTATTTATATGCCTCTCATACGTAATCACTTTCTTTTAATGTTTTGTGATACAAATCATCACTGAAAACAATTGTTCTTACATTTAGAAAATATTTAGCATGTATTTAGCAGTGCAATGCGCCAGTAACAAATTACTTGTTTGTAGTTTGGTTTTCAAGTTAATTTTCAAGCTCTTTTCCTGTTTCATAGTACACAAAATGGACTGACTGAGCTATTGTATATTTTGTGGTTGGGTTTTTTTTAATCTTTTCCCACTGAATATTAGATATATGTTATACTACCTGTGTAGCTAGTTCTTGACATGCTATACCTGTTTCAGTTTCTAATTTGTCTCAGCTTGTCTTATCATCAAAGTTTAGACTGTTATTGATTAAATAATTCATTTAGCTGTCCCAAGATGACAGATCTGCTTATTGTCACAAGGAAGTTGATATACTATACTTTGTTTACAAAGGTTGTACAGCAGGCAGAAAGTAATGTAAAACTACCAATTTTTTATAGATTTTATATAGTATGTGCATTTCATTAACCGTTACATCTAGCAAGAAATGTTTATATTTATTTGATTAAAAATTGAAAATTGAATTAAAATAACTCTCATTTATTGGCTGTGGTCAAAGGTAAGAGAAATAGGAAAACCTCATGTGGTGAATAAGCTTGTGTACCTTTTAAAACAATCTCATCAGATTTGCTAAGGTCTCATATTTAACCCCTTCAGCACCCCTTAGTGTGTGCATTCAGGGGCAATGAAATTTCCTGCAGCACTGTGAAATAATGTCATTGCAAGGAGAACACAGAGATATATGGCAAACACCCATATTGATGCTGCTGTTCTGGATGAACTTCCCAGGTGCATAGGGCACTGAATGAGTTAAAGAGAGTTTATTCTGTTAATCCTGTACTTTAAAACATAATCCTGTTCCCAGTTTGACACAATATTGAGGTAGATATATTTTAAAGTGACAGGTCTAAAAAAAAAAATACTGTTCTCTCTTAGCTTCCCCCTCCTAGATTAAGAATCTCATCTTGAACCTGGTTGAACATATTGATTTTAAAAAGTGATCTTCCACTGCCATCCTCCTTTCCAACTGCAGAATTCCAATCTGAGCCCATGGTTAGCTCAAGTTCACAGAACCAGATCCCTGTTCAATGTCAGTATCTGATCTAACTATGGGTGAATTTCAATATGAGGGGTAAATAACAGGGAGCTTGAATTTTGGAACGTTTGCTCAACAGCTCACCAAAATCTTACTGATATTGCTGTCACCCATATGAATTATGTGATCATGAAATATTCACACTATTACTTGGATGGAGTGGGGTGAAGAAGGGGCTTTTCAGTGTTAATTCAAAATGATTGTTTCCCAGGTATGGGCCTGAGCCATTGCTACAGTACTCAATCTGAGGATCAACATGCCCTGGGATATTGTGATGGCCAAAAATATAACTGGGTTCAAAAAAAGAACAAGATAAGTTTGCGGAGGATAGGTCCATCAACTACTATTAGTCACGATATTGAGGGATATAACACCTTATTCAGGGTGAACCTAAATTTCATGGACTCAGAGGTCAGAAGGGACTAATATGATCATCTAGTCTGACCTCCTGCACAATGCAGGCCACAGAACCTCACCCACTCACTCCTGTAATAAACCTCTAACCTATGATGGAGTTATTAAAGCCCTCAGAAGATAGTCTGACTAGTTTTTCCTCTTTAAAGGTTCATTGATATTTGTTGTATACAACTGGCAATTTAAATAATTATTTTTGGTAGAGAAAAAGTAATTCTCCATTGTGACCTTCAGTATTGAATTAAGCATCTCCAAATAAAGTTGATGAGCACTTTGTTTTCTGAGAGGACTTCAAGCAAGAAATTTTGAATATTTAAAATTCTGCAAACAAAGGTGCATAGGGTGAGTGCATATATATATATATATATGTCCATACTATATATAGTAAATAAATAACATATGCATACTACTTTAATACGAACTAGAAGTATATAGGTATTTTCTCACTAGTTTGCATTTTCAAAACTTCTGTGTTATTGATGCCTATCATTCTATAAAAATCATCATTGAATGCAAATTATATACAGTGTGGATTTTAGATCTGTATGTTCTTTGTTTTTTATAATACTTTGTACTCTGTTTAATAAAACAATGATTTATATTGCCAAGAAAACTTTAAAAATACATTTTCATAAAAAGGGCAAAAATTATTGATAAACACATCTAAGTTTGCAGATTGGTTATTTCTCAGAGGTTATTTGGGGTCATAATTGTAAATCTCATTACCTTGCTTGAAGGAGAAGGTCTCTTTCATTATTACAGTGCCGAGGTCCATATCCCTGAAGCTAATTGCAAGGTATTGCTGCAGAGTTCTAATTGTTTGCCATCAAAATAGCTGTGTAAGCTTGATTAACAGTGTTCAGCAACATTCATAATAGTCCAAGCCTGGTCCTGCATAAAATAGAAACTGGGAAAAAATCAATAAGATTTAATAAGATCAGGAACAATCACTTACAATAGTACATCAATCACACAAAGTAATAGGTGCAGGATTTGATAGGGTCCTGAACTGCCAGAGAGATTCATAACCAGCACTCGTTAATGATTTGTTCATTTGCATTTTATCAATCCTGCTACAGCTGACAAGCAGAAGGAGCATTAAGAAATATGTTGACTTAAACTCATCAGACTTAGCAATTAAAAAAATAACAGATAATAGCAAATAACTTGTCATATGGAAATCTGGCATAGCTAAGGCTGTGAGGAAATAATATATATCTTTTCTACTGTGAGATTTATAATGAATTAGCAGAATACAGTGGTTATTAATATGCCCCTAACCCCTCAGGGAATCTGATTATGTCTGAGGAAATGTGCAACAAAATATCATTTTTTAAATTCTGCATGGTTCTTCATGATCATCTCTCTTTCACACATGTAGTATAATTCCATAATATTATTTAATGTGAAATGTGAATATTGCCTTGTTTTTGTAGATTTTTAAATAAATAAAGCCCTGGGCTTTGCCTTGGGCCAAACCCATATCAAACACAAAACCAAGAATAATGAGATGGCTTTCTAGTGATTATTATTTAGCATTATATACTCTATCAGCAGATTTTATATCTTTCTAAAGTAATTAAGTTCTGTTTATTATTTTTATATTTTTAACTGAAAGGTTAGTTAATGAACAAACAAAAAAGTAATTTAGGCAGGATCCTGAAGATGTTTAGTATATCAATCTTTTGTTTAAAATAAGTACTCCTGAGCCAAGTCACCATAGAAGTGCTACAGATACCTTAAAAGGTCTTGCATGGGGTAAGTTTTTCACAGAAATCTGTGTGGGACTATTTACAGCCAGGTTTGTTGGGTGCCTTTTATGATAGTCTACTTTTATGCCTGTTTTGTGCCATCCTGTTTTGGGGAGTAGCCTGCTTTATTAGATACAAGTAGTTATACTACCTATAAACTGAAGTAATTTATCACAACTCCATTTGCAGGCTCTCAGGTTCTTGTTCCCTAGTGAAAGGGCTCAAACATTATTTTGTGGTTAATTTTCTTCACCTCACAATTTGTGTGTTCTTGCATGAGCCCTTTTGCTGTTCAATTCAGTCAGGATGGTTATATTTTAAAAGGAAAACAGCCACATTTCAAATCAATAGACGCTGCATTCATAACACCTTGTGCTATGGTTTACAAGCTACGCAAGCCTTACTCAATTTGTGTGAGAGGCCGCCAAGCAACAACTTTGTGCAGCAACAAGTGGATCAGGCAATTCTGCTCTTCAGGTGGTATTTATACTCCTAAGACAGTATTGGAGTAATTCTCCAACATGATGTTGGGGGAACTATGCTTTTAGAGGTCATAGACTGACTGGACTTGAAGACTTCACTATCCCCTTTCTCTTTGGGTCCTCATTACTGGCAGCCAGTGTCTCTGCTGTATGTGTTTCATGGACAGACGATCGTAGCTTTCTTCATCTGTCAACACAGTAATACAGTCATTAACTATACTTAAAAAAAATGGATGCTCTGTTTAATCTTCTAAACCAATATGTATACCAAATCATTGACTGGCATCTATAGAAATGGGATTGATCATATTCACTTTGAATTCTTATTTATAGGATTAATTCACCTTTTTTTTTAAACTTTAAAAGTGTCTCATCAATCTGTGAATCAAATCCGTGGTCTATATTAAAACCCGATTATTAATAGAAGTGAGTTGACAATTTGCACCAAATAATTATTTTGGCAAATATATCTCACATAGATTTTCATTAATTTATTTGCTTTTTAGGATTCGTAAAGAACTGTTTTACTCAAATGAATGTCCGACTATGAATTGCTTACACATTTTTGGCTGCAAGTATTACTTTGAGTACCAGAGGTTTGTGAGGCAATAGTAGTTCTTTATGGTTTTTCACCTAACTCCCAGAGTATTATTTCTCTCTCCTGATTAGATGATGTTTGCTAATTAATTAATTACATTTTATCATGAAACAGTGACTAAACTGTGTCTTGACTTCAGGTCTCGATTCACTATCTGTCACACCAAAAATTATATTTAGAAGTCACTAAAATAAGAAATAAGCCTACTAAGTAAAATGTCTAATTAGTTGGCCAGTCAAGTTTTCTGATGTTCATTCTGGGAGTGCTCTGCTCACTGGCATAGACACATGTCAATAGCTTCTATAGATGTACAATGTACTCAGTCTGATAACTATAAAATGGGTTGCCTTCTGTATATGGTCATCACTGATTTCATACCAGTACGCCCCTGTCTGGATCTTTCAAGAGGCCATAGTTAACATTATATGCTCTACCAGACAGTTCAAAGGACAGAACCTTCTATGGAGAATCCTTATCCTACCAGTTCTGTGGCTACCTGAAAATAGGACAAATAAAAGTTGCTCAAGTCGGTGAAAGACTATTGGTGAAAAAATTATCTGTTCCTTCAAGAATTACTATGTAGGAGAGCAAACACATAGTTATATGATGTATAATATTAAACAAAAGTCTAAATATAGAAACAAAATGATTTAATAATTAGATGAACTCTGAATTGACAAATAATTATACATTGTATGCCTTTTTCAATTTTTGTTTATTCTGCTATACTAGAAGACTACATTATCTACTTCATGGTGAGTCATAGAATCTAAAAATACTGTGTAACAACAGTTTTTTATTTTGTTTTGGCTGTTGTTGCTCTGAAATTACTAATAATCATGGGTTTTAAGACAAGTCATCCTTGCCCTGCACCACCCAGAAATTGAAAAGTGCATTAAAAATACTGATGCAGCACCTCTGGAAGAGACATGATTACATTGTTTTGGGACCTAAATTAGTCTAGCAGGTACTTATTTTGTATTTCTTTGTAGAAGAAACTACTAAGGTGAGGTAAGTTCTGGTATATTTTGACTGAATATGCAGTGCTTAAGAAGCAAAATACACTGAGTTGGGCGTTCTTCTATTAAAAATAAAAATGAAGGCAAAAACTGATTCTAGTCAACAACTGCAGTTCAATGAAGAAAAATTATACCAGAATGATTTTCACCTCCAGAGGAGGGACAGAATGGGAAGAATCTCAGCAGTATGGAGTTGGTTCATGTAAAGTAAAGAAGCTTGCAATAACATTATGGCCTGTGGCTGACAGTTAGTGATTCTGTATATTGGTTGTGATGCCCACAGAAACAGCAAAGGAAGACTATGGTTTAGCAGGATTATGAAATAGGTGTGTACAGATGAAAATGATACAGGAAACTCAAACTTTTAGAAGCTCCTAATGCTGATGATGAGCTGGCATTTATTTCTTAAAACCAGACTTTAAAATCAACAGATAAAAGGTAACAAAGTATATGGAGGTTTTTCTTAGATTGCAGTAATCTTGTCCAGAGCCTGAAATCCTCTCTCTCTGCCTTCAGATGAATCATTCTAGTTTGGAAGGCTTTCTATTTGATTTCTATTATTTCAAGCTTCTGCATTATAATATTAAAATAAAGGTTAAAAAAAATTTTCTTCTTTTTTTTTAACTTGTCACCCTGTTGTCATTTTTTTGTCATGTATATTATTCCAGAAGGATTTGATGTCTGCAGTGATTGCATAAATCAACTCAGTCGTGTCACTACTTATAAGTTTGCAATGTGTTAACTTTCTTCATAATTTACATAATGTTTAAATAATATACCTTCTTTTTTTCTTATCCCTACATTAATATGATTAGAATCAGTTGAAGCACTGTAATTTTCTTGTAAGGTGTGCTTTCCACCTACGCTCACTTATTATAAGGAGCATCATTTCTAAAACTAACAGTCCCCAATCAGTTTAGCTGTCAAAAATTCTTTTTCTAAGAACAAAAAATACTTTATAAAATATACTGTTGTATCTTTGTAATATTCCCATTTAAATAAACAAACAGGAGAAAATTGTTGCTTTGTCTCATTTATTTTTATGCCCCCATCTAACTGTAAATGGTAATGGAACACATCTTCTGATACATTATGCAATTAAATTGATGGATGGTTAATTGAGTCAGTATGGCATACCATATGTGTACTCATGACCTGTATGTCACTGGTCAGATTAAGGCTTCACACATTTGGCCGAAGAACATATGCTGTTATTGAGACTGCAGACCTATATGGCATAGGGATTTTAGTTTATGCTAAAATCATCCCAACTGGTTTTGCGTTTTTGGACAACAGAACATGAAGTCTTAATGAATCCATATATAAAAGACTTAAAATAATGAAAGTTATTAATTAAAAGCTTACTGTCATTATGGCCATTAACTCTGTCAGGCTTTTTCATTAATTTATTTGATCTCTTTTATTACATGACATGTCCTGATCATAATATTTGTGCCCTTGCACATCAAAGATTAACTGTCATTGAACTTTAATCTTTATCTAATTTTTACCAACAAACATTGCTTTTACAAATAAAATGTTTTCCTTATTGGTGGGCATGATTTATGGTTAAACGATACAGCAGAAGAGTGTAGGTAGCTCATATACATTTAATGACAGATACACCGAGACAACAAAACACATACAAACACCCATACAGAAACATGCATGCATAAGTAGTTAAACTACAATTGTAAATAATGGGTATTTTTAGAAGGGCCCTCACTAAAACATTGTTGTTTTCACCATGATTAGTCTTATTTTTGTCAGATTTAATATTTCTATTTTATCTTATTTATGTAAATAATATTTAATGACATTCTACCTTTTGTCAGCTCTTTTGCGTATTTTTCCTTCTAAGCCAGCTATTATGGAAGCTATTTTAGCTTCACAAATGTTTTAAAGTAAATTATCTTATTTTTACAAAATTATTGCCATAGAACATACATCTGAGCAATACTGTTTTATCTTTGACATCGCTTTGATGACTCATCCATTTTGACAGGTAGCTGTCGCCTTTAAAGCTATTTAGTTTACATCAACACCGAGATAAAACAAGAGCTAAACAATATGTACTTATAGAAGCAAAATAGCATACGATGATTGCATTATTAAAAAAAATAAAGATTTGTAATGGGCAAAAATAGCTAATAGAAAAATATCTTTGATTCAGTCATTGATAATTGTTGCAAACTTACATATCCTTTGTCCACTGGCTTTAACCTATAAAAAGAGTGGTACTGTCTGTGCTGCACAATTTGTGACTTACACATTGAGGAAGATTATGATAATGTACATGTAATAAAATTGACAACAATGGAGGAGTCCTGTAATTGTGAACTAAATTCAAGGAGGCTGCTTTGAGTATGATAACTAACGATGTCTTCATTTTGATTAGCTTACCTTTTCAAGTGTTCTGCTAGGAATCTCTATCACATAAATTGAAGCAGGAACTTTATTATCATCACTATAGCAACTGCAGGGAATTTTATTTCAAAACAGTTGGCTACCTGAAAATTTTCTCATGATGGAAAAACGGCAGATGATATATACATTTTAATTCATTTTCTTTTATTCCTGTTTTGAACTGTTCCATAAACCATTGTAGTGCACTTTTTAAAAAAAGGCACCATGGCCAGTTCAGCCTTAAATTACTTCTTTAATTCTGCAGTTTTCTATTATGAAAAAGGAGCTTATGGACCTTGGCTGTGTTTTAACTTGTAATGTTAATTGTACTAAGATATAAAGCATATCAGTTCTATGCAAAATTCCTTTCATTATTTGATTTTTCAGCTTAGCTGTTGCTTGGCTTTTTCTTACAACTTGGATCTTTAATCACATAGCCTCTCATCAAGAATAGAGATGAATGCATTTTTTATTTTCCACAATATTATATTGTGTGCCCAAAGAAAATGAATATATACAAGGAGACATTTGAGTGAATTGTAGATGCAAATAGAAATTTAATACATATACAAGGAAGCATCTTTCACATGTTCACAGCTGGAATTTTTGTGCAGAATCTGTTCCCCTAAAATTGCACTTGCCTCCTATTGTTGTGTTTCCTTAATAGCAAAGCTACCATCATATGGCAGATTCACTGCTCCTGATACTGACACATGTCTTTTACTCCTACTACACAAATACTCCCCATTTATATTCCTCTTTGCACAGTAATATTCTGATTTTCCTTAAAATGGAGAAGTAAGAAAGGAAAATGTTTTAAATCACAAGTTTGTTTAAATGAGTTGGGAAAACTGGAAAAATATTTCCGCTTATTTGCAAACCTATTTTCCCCATACAATATAGAAAGAAGTACAAGAGGTCCCATTATTTATGCATTGGCAAGAGTGTTTGTTTATGGAAGTGCTGTGTATCTCAGAGGTACCACACATACTGCGTTTCAGTCACTGCTCTAACAAGTATCCATTTTTTAAATTGAAAAATACAGTACAAAGTTGCCTACAATCTGCCTTAATGAGCAAATCACATGGTAGGAGCTGCCTAGGCTGTCTTCAACATTTGCATCTTCCTTTTGGCCAAATTTCTCTGACTTTTTCCTTCTAAATTGGCATATTCTGTGTATTGTTCTTAAATACACTCTTTCAGTCTGACTTTAAAGTAGTTTTTCTCTTCCCCCTTTCAATTTAAAAATGGGAATGTGGCCAATTACCAGCGTGAGAAGGGAGGTATTTAAGAATTACAACAGCCAGGCAGTTTAGGTTAAGAGCCAAACATTCATATCCAGCTTCTGAAATTATGTACAAAAACTTTACACCTTTTCAGTGTGGAAACAGATACTTGCACATGGAGACTGGGGATTTTGTGCCTGCCAAATAGTAGCTAGAGATGCATGAGAAGTCCTGATCCCATTGAAGTCAGTGGGAGGTTTGTCACTTTGTGATTGTCCTGCACCTAAAACGGGGGGGGGGGGGGGAGATGTTGTCTGGACTTGCCGGAGGAAGGTAGCAGTGCTTTGATGGAGTGGGGAAGACAGTCAAACACTGGTGCAAAAAAGTAAATGAGGGTCAGCTTGGCAACCCTGACTCATCCCTGGGAATCTTAGGCTATGTCTACACTTACTAAAGTTAGTTTGAATTCACTTAATTCAAACTAGCATGGTCCCACTAGAATGCTAGTTCGAACTAAGCGAGTGCCATGCATGTTCGAATTAGTCAATTGCATTAAGGTCAATGTGCCAGTTAGTTCAAACTAAGTGCTTAGTTTAAACTAACATGGCCACACTGGGTTAATTTGAACTAACTAGTTCGAATTATCCCTTAGTTCAAAAAGTATAATCAAATTTATTAGTTCTACTTAAGGAAAGCTTAAGTTGACTTAATAACAACTCCTTTTAGGTCGACTTAAGCCTTAAGTCGACTTAAGGCCAGTGTAGACAGGGATTAAAGCTAAATTGACATTATTAAATCGACTTAAAGCCAATATAATGGCTATCTCTGCTGTTAAATCAACTTAAAAAGTCAAATTAAAGTGTAGCCAATTTGTTAAGTCGACTTAACAAAGTTAAGTTGGCTTAAAGTCGACCTTGTTAAGTCAAATTAACTTTGTAAGTGTAGACATAGCCATAGAATCTTAGGGTTCGAATGGACCTCATAAGGTCATCTAGTCCAACCCCCTGCTAAATACAGGACCACTCCCACTAAATCATCCCAGCCAGGGTTTTGTCTAACCAGGCCTTAAATGTTTCCAAAGATGGAGATTCCACCACCTTCTTAGGTAACCCATTCCAATGCTTCACCACCCTCCTAGTAAGAAAGTTTTTTTCGTAATATCGAACCTCGACCTCCCCAGCTGCAACTAGAAACCATTAATCCTAGTTCTGTCCTCTATAACTACTGAGAACAGCCTAGGTCCCTCCTCTTTGGAGATCCCCTTCAAGAACTTGAAGGTTACTATCAAATCCCCCCCCTCAGTCTTCTCTTCCGCAGACTAAATAAGCCTAGTTCCTTCAGTCTCTCCTCGTAAGTCATGTACCCCAGCCCCCTAACCATTTTCGTTGCCCTCCACTGGACTCTTTCTAATTTGTCAACATTCTTTCTATAGTGGGGAACCCAAAACTGGACACAGTATTAGATGTGACTTTACCAGTGCTGAATATAGAGGAATAATCACATCCCTCGATCTGCTGGCAACACTCCTCGTGGCCTTTTCGGCAACAAGAGCACACTGTTGACTTATATCCAGTGTCCCGTCCACCATAACCCCCACGTCCTTTTCTACAGTGCTGCTACTTAGCTGATCGGTCCCCAGCCTATAGCAGTACATGGGAATTTTCCATCCTAAGTGCAAGACTTTGTACTTGTCCTTGTTGAACCTCATGAGATTTCTTTTGGCCCAATTCTCCAATTTGTCTAGGTCTCCCTGAATCCTGGCCCTGCCTTCCAGCATGTCTACTATTCCCCCCAGCTTGGTGTCATCCGCAAACTTACTGAGTATGCAATCTATCCCATCATCCAGATCATTAATGAAGATCTTGAACAGAACTGGCCCCAGGACCGACTCCTGGGACATTCCACTCATTACTGGTTGCCAACTAGACATTGAGCCATTGATTCCTACCTGCTGAGCCCTATGATCTAGCCAGTTTTCTATCCACCTTACGCTCCATTCATCCAACCTTGTTGACAAGAATGCTGTGGGAAAACCTACCCAAAAGCTTTGCTAAAGTTGAGGTATAACACGTCAATGGCTATTCCCACATCCACGAATCCAGTCATCTCATCATAGAAGGCAATCAGGTTGGTCAGGCATGATTTGCTCTTGGTGACTCCATGCTGACTGTTCCTGATCACTCTATTTTCTTCCAAGTGTTTCAGAATGTATTCTTTGAGGACCTGCTCCATGATTTTTCCAGGGATTGATGTGAAGTTGATTGGTCAGTTGTTCCCCGGATCCTTCTTTTTCCCTTCTTGAAGATAGGTACTATATTTGCCCTTTTCCAATCATCATCAACAAGTACATCACTTAACTTTACAGAACCTCTGAACTTTCTATGTCTGGAAATGATAGTGACCTAATAAATCCTGTAACCTGACTCACATTGGCAAACCCTCATGCTTCGCTGACATCCTACAGAAGTTAATGAAGCTTTGTCTGCATAGGTTCAGGATTCTGGCCACATGGATCAACTTCTATGACTGGGGCCTATGTGATGAATCTAAAGGGGCAGTCACTGGAAGATGTGAAAATAGTATTCTGGACCCTGTAGCTCTCATCCCTGTACACTAGAGGATTAATCGCATGCCAGTTAAATTCAAGGTCAAAAAAACTCCCATTGGTTTGGTTTAGGTTCAGGCCTAAATGGTTTGGCTTTTGGTGCTCCTACCTGCTTTTCCTCAATTGGCAAATATGAATTTTCTCACATTTCAAGTTCTGATGCTCCACCATGAATGATTTTCTAACTCCTGAAATTTTGGGAATGGATTTTTATGCCTGATGAAGTAGTGAAAAGTTTTCACATGTATTTTCAGTGGGTTTTTTGTTATGTTATCTCTCAAACAAACACTACTTTTCCTCATGGAATATATTTTTATTGCTGGAAGACTATAAAATATTTGTAATAATAAAACTGTATTCGTGTCTATATGTGCTAACAAACATACAGGCTTATTAATAGATTGCATTACTAAGTCAAAAATAATTAATCGTAGACAAAAATATGTTAATGCCTGTTCTCATACTTTGTTAATTCAGTTCTTCTCATATCTTGTTAATTCAGTTCTTTAGATTAGAATAGTTAAACCAGAAATTTTAAATTTTTGCTAACATGCTTTATTAAGGAAATTACTTATTAATAAAATGTTCATTCATGTAAAGCATATGAGAGTGAATAATATTATATTTATATGTAAATGAAAAAATATATATCAAAGGAATTCAAAAAGAGAAATGAGAGAATTTAACAAATATTTAGGATTTGTTTAAGAATGTGGCAAAAATATAAATTCAATATTTTTAACAAAAAGAATCTGGGTAAAATATAGTTCTATGTACTATAGATATAAGGTAATTTTTTCAAAAGTCCAGAAGTCTGTTAGGAGTTCCTTTGACTTTTTAATAGATTTACATGCTATGAAAATTGGACATAAGCTGCTAAGTAAGTTAGGTGATTTTGAAAATTTTACCCATGTCATGCGCTCCTCAGCATATGTTTGTCTTTCATCCCAGAGTTAATAATTAAAAATAAAAAGTGAGGGTCAGAATGAATAAAATATTAATCTTGAAATCTATGTAAATTTCACACTTTCAGGGACCCAAGGGCTCTGCCTCCTTTTTCTCTCTCTGGAAACGCTGTCCTCTGCTGAGGGATGCTGGGTATAGCAACAGCAGGAGGCAAAGACAGAAGATGACACCGGAAGAAAAATGAGGGTTCAAGGTGGTGCTGCTGGAAGCCACTGCTGCAACCTATGGCTATGTCTACACTAGAAAAGTTGTCGACTTTATTAAGTTGACTTAATAAGGTCAACTTTACGTCAACTTAAAGTCAAACTTATTAAGTCAACTTAACAAAAGTCGACTTAACTTTTCTAGTGTAGACATAGCCCCTTTTTGACCTTATTAAGTTGACTTCACGCTTTCGGTCGACTTAATAAGGTTGAGATGGGCCAAAATTAGAACAATTTATACTTTTCGTCTTGAACTTCAGGGAAATAGGACAAGGTTCTGAACCAGGACTGATTTTATAAAACCAAAACTTAACCAAGGTGATTTTCCAAACCAAAAAATTTAAATCAAACCAACTGTCTCTGATCTCTAGAGCGCTACCCCACATTATTAGATAGAGCTGTGCCAAATTTAAAACATAAAATTCAGAACCAGATGAAATTTTCCTGATCTCAGGTTTTGTTGCAAATCAGAGACTTGGACAAGATCCATTAGCCTACAGTAACTAAGCTGCTGGGAGGAACTTATGGGTTTGCTTAGAAACCATCATAAAACTGAAAATACCACATTTTTTTCTCTCTGAAAGAGGCAAAAAAATGTAATTCTGGTAGAGTTCTGGTTTGTTTTTAAGGGTTCATTTGAACCATAGAACCACAAAACAAAACTTGGGAACTAGGGAGAAATGAACCTATGTAAACCAAACTTAAAAACATGTGCATTTAACATCCTACAATCAAAGCCACCGAGTTTCATATTGCTCTGATTGTCTTCTTTGTAGGACAATCACTAGTCATCACAAATATCTGTATATGTATGATTCCCTCCTATAACGACAGTGATACACACAGACCTATAAATTCATCTCTGCTCAAGACACGTCTAGGACTAGCAGGAATTATACAGGCCAAATCTGAGATACATATGTAGAAATTTGTGGAAAAATGTGCACATTTTCCACAATACCCGGTTCAACTCAAGGATAATATTTTCTCATATTTATGAGCAATATATTCCCTCACAGTAACAGGAAAAATTCTGAATCATAATAGAAAACTATCTAAAAATTATTACAGCAAAGAATATCTTCTAATTTACTGCATTTAAACGTAAGTAGCTGTAGTGCATACAATTTCATACATTCTACATTAGTTTATATTCCAGGCTATTTGCAACTCTCAGTTCTTTAGCAAATATATTAAGCCTACAGGGTCTATAAGCAATCACATGGTAAAGGTTAGAATAGTGTTTAGTTGTTGATTCCAAAATCTAGAATGCCAGTAACTTAATGAACCCTCTGGAGATGCACTCCCATGTGGAGCAGGTTGTGTCTGTGCTTGAGGAGGTTTAAATTAGTTATTTCTTAGAATAACTTGTGTTGAAAGCCCTGCTACCAACTGCTTTTCTTGTCACTAGCTCTTCAGCGCAATAAACCAATTAGTTGATGCTATAGTAAGGGTCATTTCTTACTATTTTAAATGCATGTTAGGGATACAGAGCTCTTTCCATGTTCGGGGAGTAAGTGTTTCCAGTTCATTATGATTGCAAATGAATGTATTTGTCTGGCCATACTGAAAGAAGGACAGGAGACATTTGATTTGGTTTTAATCAAAACACAACGTTATTATTAGATGTTTGGGACTATCTGGCAGAGAAAAGTGTACAGTGCAGGTGACCTCATGTTCATTTAATAATTACCCCAGGGGAGCTTCTGCCAGCTCTCCCTTTTTTTCCACCCAGGTCCCCTGCCAATCCATTGCTGTGACATTACCATACACCTCCTTTCAAAGGAGAAGTAAGGTGGGCTATAAGAAACAGGGGTTGGCTCCCTGCCATGCCATTCATAGGAATCCCAACCCCCTTTCTGTTTCTTTAACAAACACCTCCTTTTTAAGTCCTTTCCAAAGTAATTTATCCAGTCAGTGAGTACCTTTCCTGTGGAGTAACTTCCCTGGACATCCACTCCACACTAATATAATGAGTTGCGACATATAGCCTAACCCGTTCATGCCACTCATGAACAAAGCCCTCCCTGAGCCTTCTGTGAGGAAGGCACAATCTGGTGGGGGAAGGGGAGCAAAATTCCTTCCCAGCCCCCGTAAAAAGAATCAACTAGCGCAGCGTCTTCATCAGGTCTTGACCAAATTTGCAACCTTGGCATTTCACTACTTAAAGGGGAGCAAGGATGCCTCAGCCCACCCTGTGTAAATGGTGGGCTTCATGCACAGGGTGGTCCCTTTTAAGCCCTTCCACCCATCCAGTTCCCAAGGGATGTGTCAGGGTCACAATGCTGCCCCCTTGTCCCCTTTTGCATCAGTTTGACTTATCTCCTCCTTCCCCTTTCCATCCATAAAGCACTGTCCCCTTTATTTGGTAAGTCAGACAAATACTCCCCTCTTAAAGGTATGGTGCAATCATTTTTCACAGACGCAGTTCTGAAAAAGGACTGGTTACTTCATGGGTTAAAAAGTGGTAGCATAATGACTTATTTTCTGATTTTTTAAAAAAAGATGTTTTCATCATTTCATATTTCTTAATGTTCAATCAGAAATTACCATCTCCAAATTCTGAATTTTATTTGCAAGAAATACTTGGATGAGATATCTATAGTTCAAAATATCATAAATGTTCAAAATCCCTCTTCTAAAACTTGTATCCACAAAATTGGACTTATCTCTGCACAGAACTGATATCATAGTATGTCTTTTAATTTGCATAGATGTGTGCATGTGTATCTCTGTGTCTTTGAAAATAACATCAGAAATATTGCCAAATTTGAAATCTGATCTTGCAAAGTGCTGTGCGTCTCTTGAAAGGGCTGAACACACTGAGCGCCAAATTGCTTGTCAATAGACAAAGCCAGTGCTCAATGCCATGCAATACCATTCATTTATTTATCAATCAGCCAAACCAATTAATAAATAATAGCTAGTATCAGCATCTAGCTAAATCTCAAACCAAAATGAAACCTATAACTTTTTTTTAGGTTACAGTTTATCTATTTACAAGCAGAAAGCATACATGGCCAGAGGATCCCTCTCTAATATGATATCACCAAGTGTAGGGAGCCTATTGGGTATGTGTGGGAGGGGGGAAAATATTCAGGGAGTTCTGGGAGTTAGGAAAAATAACTCAATATTCAAGTACTCTTTTGGGGATTGAGGGCAAGAGATAGTTGGGCACAGGGAAAGGAGAAGGATGGATTCAGCAGAAGACAATTGGGGTGCAGGAAATAAGAGTGCACTATAAAAGATTTGGATCAGATGGCATGAATTTCTTAAGTCAGGTACTCTGTCTGGCCCATCATAATAATATATCTATAATTTCTCTGCAATATGTATACTTTCTCAGTAGATTCTTATTAGGAAGGTGCTCCAAATATCAGCGAGGGCACTGAGATTACGAGGAAGTCTAGGATAATTTTTAAGAAGCAGAACCTCATTGGTATCTCCATCCAAACCAATTTACAAATATATTTTTAATATAAGTCTTTGATATGACTGCCTTCTGGTTTCATGCCAGGAAATTTGCCACATAGAGTTTCTTTATTTCATGTACCTTTCTTTTCCTTCAAATCAACAGGCTAAGGCCAAAGGGATTTGAGAATGTATTCAGACCTTTCTGGAGTAGTTCTGAATGACCTGACAGCATTCGTAAGTAACACACTTCCAGACCTTTGAGGTGAGAAAAACATGGCTGTCTAGACCAAAATAGGACTATTAGTGGCAATTCCATCTAGTCTGACTCAATGTTCATAATGAAAAAAAAATCTTTAAATAGGAATAAAGGAGTATTAGAATTCCTTGTCTAAACCCATGCAAAAGCATCTATATTACTAGCTCAAGGTCAAATGCCTAAGAATAGAAGTGAGGGAGCCTCAGTCAGTCTCTAAATATAAGCGAGGCTGATACAGGAGGTTGTCAAACAATGACAGAAATGTAGGAAGATGTTTTGGATCAAGATCCACACACCGGGGACTAGTTTTCTCTTCATCAGCTAATTTGTTTGGGAATCTGTGGTCTGAAACACAAAAGACAGTCACATCTTCATCCTTCTGTAGGTATATTACTGTTCGTGCCCTGCTCAGAATGTCACCAAAGTGTTAGTAAAGATGATCTCTGCCTTGATAGCGGCTGTCCACTGGCAGTTCCATATTTTCCCAAATAACCTAGATACCAAAAAAAACAGATGAAAAAGATAGTGTAAAAATGAAAATGAGTCCCATTTCTCTCTCTTTTTCTCTCATACAGAGTAATTCACAGATAATGCCAATCGGAAGCTATTAAGGGAATATGAAGGTAAGTATCCTTCAGTTCCATTTAACAGAGAAATTCCTCTGGAGATTAGAACATAAAGGTTTTTCATTTGGTATATTTTTCTGCTATGATGCCTGAAGAGGTGTTATAGGACCAAAATAGATAAGAAACTCTGTTTCCTTTTCTGAATGAAGTAACAAGAGAAAAATTCTACGCAAACCCATCCTCTGATCCAACTCTGATTACCGTTTTAGTGAAAAGCACTGGAACCACCTATTTTAGGGCTTGCTTCCACTGAAGATCCCTGTTATCCACTTATATCAGAGAGAGAGCCATGTTAGTCTGTATATAGCAAAAACAACGAGCTTCTTGTGGCACATTGGGTGCATCTACAGTTAGAAATTAAGTCGACTTAATTTACTCCATGTCTACACTGGTCTTTCCTTAATGCAACTTAAGCTGCTCCTTAAGTCGAATTAAGGAAAAACTAGTTCGAATTAATAACACTTTGTTTTAATTCGAACTAGAGCTTAAGTTGACTTCTTCAGTCGACTTAAGCCAGTGTGGATGCCCTAAGTCAACTTGGTCTAAAAGTTGACCTAGGGCGGGTGGGGGGACAAGGAAGCCCCGGATGGCTCCTGGCAGAAGGGAGCCACCGTGGCTCCCTTGTCCCCTGGGAAGCCCCTGCTCCCTTCTCCCCAGACCTGCAGCTTCCCTGCCAGAGGATCCATGGTCCCGTGGAGAAGAGCTCCCCAGCCAGGGCTCCAACCGGAGGGAATCCCCCCGGAACCCTGGCTGGAGAGCCCCGGGAGCTCTCTTCTCCCCGAGAAGCCACTTGTGGCTCGTCACGGGGAGAGCAAGTCCCACGCAGGGCTGGTTCTCCCCGAAACCAGGAAGCTGCCAGCCCGAGCAGTCCCAGGGAGAAAGGAGCACGGGGCTCCCTTCTGGCTGGGACAGTGGGGTCCCGGGGAGAAGGGAGCCCTGCGGTCCCTTCTCCAGGACTGTGCTCCAGCTGATAGGGGATCCCCGGTCAGCTGGAGCATGGGGCTGGCAATTGCCGGAACTCCAGCTGACAGGGGATCCCTGAGGATCCCGTCAACTGGAGCGCACTCCCTTCTGGCCAGGACCACTCGGGCCTGGAGAAGGGAGTTCAGGCTGTGGCTCCTTTCTCCCCGGGACCCAAGTGATCCCGGCCAGAAGGGAACCCTGCTCTCTTCTCCCTGGACCTGAAGGGTCTGGGCAAGAAGGGAGCACACTCCAGCTGACAGGGGATCCCTGGGGATCCCCTGTTGGCTGGAGTGCCAGCAACTGCTGGCCCCGTGCTCCAGATGATAGGGAAACTCCAGGGATCCCCTATCAGCTGGAGCACGGTCCCGGAGAAGGGACCGCAGGGCTCCCTTCTCCCCGGGACCCCGTTGTCCCAGCCAGAAGGGAGCCCCACGCTCCCTACTTCCTGGGACCTGAGCGGTCCTGGGGAGAAGGGAGCTGGGAGAGACGGGAGTGGCTTGCCTGTCTCGGGGAGAGCCAGCCCCCCACATGGGGCTGGCTCTCTTCTGGACAAGTCCCCTAGCCTGTGGAGCATAGGCTCCAAAGGAGCCTCCGATCCCCCTTGACCTAACCAGTCGACTTAGAGAGTCCAGTGTGGTCTCTCTAGGTCGACTTAATAAGATCATCTTTAAGTTGACTTAAGAGTCTTGTGTAGACTCTCTAAGTCGACTTAATAAGGTTGACTTAAAGTCGACTTAATAAAGTCGACTTAAGTTTCTAAGTGTAAACATAGCCTTAGAAACTAACAAATTTCTTCAGGCATAAGCTTTTGTGGGCTGCAACCCACTTTGTCAAATGCATGAAGTGAAAACTACAGTTAGGAGGTATATAAACACACTTGAAAGTGTGAGAAATGTTACAGTGGGGAGATTGACTCCAGTGATACCATCACTGGTCCTAACCACATCAGCCACACCAACAGGAGCTCATTCACCTGCACATCTACTAATGTGATATATTCCTTCATGTGCCAGCAATGCCCCTCTGACATGTACATTGGGCAAATCTGACTGTCCCTATGCAAAAGATGGTTACAAATGGGACATCAAAATGGTAACATCCATAAACCTGTAGGGCAACACTTCTGTCTCCCTGAAAGTTGCCATACTTCAACAAAAGAACTTCAAAAACAGACTTCAACATGAAACCTAGGTACAATGGGGCAAAGGTTGAGCCCCAGGCATTGGGCAAGGGCCCCCCTGCCACCGTGGACCTCCCCTAGGTCCCCCTAAGCCCCTAGAAGTCGACCTAGGCATCCAGTGTGGACGCTCTAGGTCGACTTTCTAAGTTCCCCTTTAAGTCGACTTTAATTTTAAGTGTAGAAACACTAAGTCGACTTAACTAAGTCGACTTTGAGTCAACTTAGTTGTCAACTTAAAGTCGACTTAAAATTACAAGTGTAGACATAGCCCCAGTGCGGAGTGGGCCATCCATTAGCAAGGACACTTAGTACAATGACTTCACTGAGATAAAAGGAAGGGAAATGGAATCATTCTACACTGTTTTTAATTACCACAGATGAAAAGGGTCCCCTTTGATGTAGGGCTCTCCTGCAAAAAAAAAAAAAAAAAAAGATACAAGAAGGTCTTGGTGAAGAGGAGTAGCTCCTTGTCTGGCTCCCAGCATTGAAGGCAGTATGCTTTAGCTGCTGGAGAACAGGACATTTCTGTGATTGACAGCTTCTTTGTGGGATACAGACATTTTTTATTCTTTAATGGACATTGAAAAGGTCTGTCCTGTATGAGGACATGCTCTTGCTCTAGCTGGCTATGTCTACACTTGCACTTTTAAGTCGACTTAGTGTGTCTACACTTAAAATTAAAGTCGACTTAAAGGGGAACTTATAAAGTCGACCTAGAGTGTCCACACTGGATGCTCTAGGTCGACTTTGTGGGGCTAGGGGGACCTTGGGCAGGTCCACGGTGGCGGGGGGGAGCACCCCCTGTGTACAATGGGGCAAAGGGGGACAGGGACCATGGCAGGGCAGAGCCCTGTGTGTGACACTGTCTGGATTTAGGGAAGCATTTATGATATTATTTTCTATGGATAGCTCATAAATGCTCTATAATCCATAGGAGCTATGTCATGTTTGGTATCAATAGAAAGATAGTCATTTGCTGGGAATGATTATATAGTTTATGTCTAGGAATTCTATTTTGATTAGAAGTTAAGAATTTGATGTTATATCCATTCTTTAACTTGTGTCCTTCTGTACAAATGCCTTAGACGGGAGGGTGTGAAAAACCATTGTCTCCTTAATGTTTAGGAATTTTCCAGGTAGAATGGTCCCAGGGTGTATCCTGATGAGTACATAAAGAATACAACCATTTTATCCTTAATGGCTCATCAGTTTACTCCCTGGGACCATATCACCTGGCAAATTCCTAAACATCAAGGAGACAATGGTTGTTCACACCCTCCCGTCTAAGACGTTCCTCCAGAATTACACAAATTAAAGTATGGATATAACATCAAATTCTTAACTTTTAATCAAAATAGAATTCCTAGACATAAACTATATAATCATTCCCATCAAATTACTACCTTTCTATTGATACCAAACATGACATAGTTCCTATGGATTATAGCATTTATGAGATAGCCATAGAAAATAATATCATAAATGCTTCCCTAAATCCAGACAGTGTCACACTGTGCCCACATGCCCTGCCCTTTGGGGGGATGCCAGGCTCCCCCTGTGCCCCCCCCCCCAGCAGGGAGGGCATTGGTGTAGTCCTGGGGTAGCCCTAAATCGACTTAGGGCTACCCCAGGGCTACACTGACTTAATTCGACTTTAGAAAGTCGAATTAAGCCTTAGGTCGAGTAGAAAGGTGGTTTAATAAAGTCGACTTACTTTTCATTAAGTCGACTTTAATTTCCTTAAGTCGACTTAAGCAAGCTGCTTAAGTCGACTTAAGCAAAGTGTAGTGTAGACGCAGGGCACATTAAGTCGACTTAAGCCAAGCTTAATTCGACTTGATTTACCAGTGTAGACACAGCCACTGTGAGGTAAATTGATCCTCCATGTTGAGTCTACATTAAGTACGGACAAGGTCTGTAGAGTAGGCACTCCAGGTTTTCGGTAGGAGCAGGGAGGATGGATGAAATGCTTAGATTGGTCAGATGTCACTGCTGCTTACTCAAGTAGACAGTAAATGAATGGTCAGCTTCGGGAGAGTAAATCTAAGGCCCCCCCCCCCCCCGCATCTCTTGATAGAGGGTGATAGATTGGAACAGAATCATCCTATCTTTCAGATTACAGCTTGGTTGGAAATAGAATGGGAGGGGGTAATGCATGGGACTCTCATCCTTTCCAGGTTCATGCTTTAAGGGACTTGGGTGGAACAGTAGATTTTCACCAATGGGAAAACCAACTCACTCTGGCATGGTTCAGTAGGCACAGAAGGACTGCAACCCTTCCCAGGGTTATGAGACCAAGGCCTGAGGCATCTGACATTCATTATCCACACCACACTCTGAGCAGAAACTCTAAACTAGACTCACAGAGTCCCTCCAGGGTGAAAAGGGTAATAGTCATGGTGCAGTAAGGAAATATATTGCTTTTCAAGCAGCATCACCTCTTTTGAAGTAAGGGATTAATCCTGAATAAATTCAGGTCACAAGCCCTGAAAGACAGGCTTAAAAGGAAGTAATCTGCTCAAGGCCCACTCCTTTGCACGGTCAGAAATAGATATGGGATTTGCCTGGGTTTATATGCCTTTTCTTTCATTTCTCTTTACTAATAACTTGCATTTTTAAGGGCCTTTCAGCCTAATGATTTCTAAAGTGCAATACAAACTTAACAAACTGGTATATAAACTATATACAAGGATAACTTCATCCACCACTGAAATAGTCAGCACAGCAACTGTTTAAGAATGAAAACAGTAGGACACATCGCCCAAGACTGAAACCTGTTTTTCACTTTTTCGTACATGGTGACATACAGCTGTCTATGAAGATGCTCCTTTTTAGGCTAGCACAGAGTTGTATGCTTAAAGCAGAATGAGAATTCAAGTCGTTACCTATGTGTAGACTACCACACACTCCCCACTATGAACAACTGAACGGCTAGGGAGTTGCCAATTATATCCAGAGAATTCCTCTTCACAGACAGGCTACAATTTACAGATCTGCAAAGGTTAATAAACCTGGGCCAAATTTTGATCTAGAGGCTGATTGAGTGTGGAACTTTGCCAGAAACACTGCGGCTTGGACAGGTTTTGAACTTGCAGAGCAATAATAGAATTGAAAAAGAGGAAAGATCCCAGGAGTTAGCAACTGGCCTCTCCCCTAGAAATGGTATTAACGACTCTATCTCACCTACTTTTGTACATGATGTCACAGTTACTGGAGACTTTGAAAGACATGACACTGCCTAACATGGGAGAGCCAAGTGGTTCCCTGCCAGTAAAGCAGAATGGCAGAGCTTTGTCAGCCAGAAGTGGCAGGAGCCCATTAAACCAAAAGATGTCTTCAATACCCATAGAAAGCTGGGATTGGGGAAGCAGAGCTGGGCACATCCTCTCCTCCAGTCTCCCAAATAGCAGTGAAATTTCTGAGTCTGAGCTCCTGCATCCCTAGCCCCATTATTTCCCCTTTAAGGTAACTCCCTACGTGTTTTCTGTACCTCTAGAACTGCATTAGTCTCTGTGGTGCTTGCATGAAGGGGAAAGGGATGGAGGGGACAGGGAGCTCATTGCATGAGCTTTCCATCTGCTTTGTAGCTCTCCGACTCCAGATTGGGGTTGCACAGCTAAAGATTCACCCTGCTTCAGCTCCACTGCACAAACCTCATTCTTCACAAACAATTTGAGATGGCCACTTTTGGTCAATAGTAGCTAAATCAATCTACCCTTGGTTGGATCATGCTGTTTTGGGGGAGAATGATGGTTACAAATGTCAAAGTTCTAATGCCATTCAAGGAATTGAAGAAGCTTGAGAGATCAACAATTTATCATGGACGCTGTTGGCAGTTCACCTAATATACATATTATTCCAAATTTTGGAGCTCTGCAGTGCAAATCTGAGAGTAGATTCCAGAGCTATGAATTTTATGCTTTGCTGTTGTCATATGGGTAGATGATGACACCAAATATTTGGTCTGGAACTCAATCTGCTGCATATTTTTGCATTCAGAAAGTTGAGCCCAAATGGAAGGCTCAAATCATTTATGAATTTTGAGTAACCTTCCAACTGTAAATATTTAAGTCTGTAACTTGATAATAAGATATTTGATAGCAGTACTCAAAAAGGCACCACTTGAGAGTTATTAGAAAAAATCTACAAAGCTTAAATGTTTTTTTTAAGGAAAAAAATGATCTGGCCATCTTTCCTTTTGTTTCAGCATAACTCAAAACAGTCATCTAAATGGAGATGTAAACTGACTAGTTAGAAAAGTCTGCCTAAAACTTATGCAAAGCAGAATGAGAGACTAGAATGCAGTTGTATTTTAGTACTAAATTAAGTACACTGTTTGTTAGAGATTAAGATGAAAATGCTTTAAATTTTTTTTAAAGCTTATAGAAAACTTACTAAAGCTCTGTCTTATGTTGCATCCCATTCACTCTTGTCATATTTGTGACACCCCTGGCAATTGTGATTTTAATAAAAAATACTGTTTTTCAAAATTACTATTGTACTGCTAGCAAAACTAATTTATTATTTGTTTTAAATATTTGTAATAATTGATGGTGTGAAACGGATTTGTGTGAATTTGTAATATGAAGAAACCATCATGAACACAATATTTATTTTCCTTGTCTAATGTGCCATAGTGTTTCCAAGTTTGCAATGCTGCAAATAAGAATAATGTTTGATGGGGCACAGTGAATGGGTCTCCAGAGACCCCCAAAGGACAGCATGTGATAACTTTCAGGGCTACATTTATAGCAGCAAGATGTTCTTTAATGTTAGTGCGTAACTAATGCAGACTAGGAAAAATTGGTAACAAACAGTATAGAAAGGTATTTTGTCTTACTGAACTAATTTTAATTGGCTTTTGTTTTCCTTCACTAATACAGTATTTTCTTTCCTTCAGTAAGATGCATAAATGCTTTACGTAGAATAATTATGTATATACATCCTTATTACATTTATTTCCTGGCTTTAATTATATTTATCATTTGGTGCACTATATATTTATGCAACTCAGGCAGTAATTTAACAATTTTTCATTTTCACAGGTGTCTACTGTTTTTTTTATAGATAAATTAGGAAAGCTGGGGAAATTGGTTACTGAAAATTGAAATGAGGACTGTAGAATCCATTTTGAGACATGCCTTTTGGTGTTTACCTCAAAGCATGCTTCTGTGTGTTTGCCTGATTTACATTTAGCAATATCTAAGTGCAAATAGTAATCATACACCAAAGTAAACTGGACTATATGCAATTGCTTCCTCTGTTTCTTCAATTGCAGCTGCAATCCCATAGATTCCAATCTTGACAGGTAGCATAATTAGAAAATTCTCTTTGTCTTATTAAATGTGACTCTTCTCAATAGAATTCACTTCATTGCAAGCAAACAACAGAAAATATACTTCAAATCTAAAATGGGAAATCAAGGGGGACTGTTTTATTTTTATCTGTCTTTGTGCAAGCGACATTATTATCAAAGGATATTGTAATGCTGAAAATGTACTTTTGGGATTTAAATCACGTATTAGCCTGGAAAGCAAAAAGTGCTGTAGGGCCCATGCAATATATTTTCTCATTAATCTGATTGAAAGATTATCCTTCCTATAGCTATGAAAAGTCTAATACCCATATATCCATCTTTCCTGCTAGTAAAATTCAGCTTTGTGCGAAGTCATTGTCTCTGGTGTCTGAGATCCTACACTCTTCTTCATTTCTCTTTATAAGCCTATCTGTATTAAAATAAATTCAGAACAGGCCGCCATTTCATGCACACATTTTGATTATTTTATAAGCTGCTGAGGAAAATGGAAGTATCAGCAAGTCATGCAGGTTTCTGACAATGTAATGCTGTTATTACCTCAGTGGTCATGTGAAAAAGTTTAGCTATAATATCTTTGACAAATGTTCAGTGAGTCAAAACAGTGCATTTAAATGAAATGCAGATATGAATGAGCCATTATTACAATCACAACTCCAGCTTAGAAATTATTAAATATGAATATATACACTTTCACAGTAACCTGACATTTGTAATACATAACTAGCTGTGCATTTCTCCCCCTCCCTTTCTTCCCCATCTTCCCCTAGATTCAGAATAAAGGAAGTCGTTTTGATCAGAGGCTGCACACAGTAATTGAAGACACTCCTGATGATTTCATGCAATCAGAGTGGCACATTATTTGTGATGAAAATTAAGTAAAGAAGGAAAGCAGATTTATAGGTTGTCTTGCTTATGGTCAACTGCCTTTACAAAAGATTAGCAGTTCTATCCTAACTACTCCAACCACATATATACATTTCCACATCGTAGATTTACTGAAATTTTCATATAACCTTAGTCATAACTCGCAGTACCTCGTGATTTTAAGCTTTTAATGAAACTGCAGAAAATGTCTTAAACTGAATGATTTCTATTCTGAGCTCTTTGAGTGCTGATAGCATGAACAGTATAGATGGCTCCAGCCATAACTGTCACACAGATAATATTCTTTTATGCCTCAAGACACTAAGATGGTGCTGTAGATAACCAAAAGGAATAAGCTGCCACCCTCACTAATCTGCAGCTTTGAAACACTATAGCTTTTGCATGGCTAAGAGAAGGTAAAATTACCTATAGGTGTAATATAGAAGACATTTTTAAGTGAACATAGGACAGAGGACTAAAGATTTTCATATTTTGTACTCTACAACCACTGTGGATCAAAACAATCATATTCCCCTTATGGTGTGTTTGTGTAGAACAACTGAAAATGCAAAATAAGCTGAAATGTTAGAAATCCCTTCAAGATGGCTTCTACTAATGTAGTGAAATTGAAATATCGGGAATAGTTAGCCTTATTGGTCCCTTTAGAGTTTAACTTTCAAGATGTTTAGTATAGTCTTTCAGTTGGTATTATAATACAAGTAACAGATTCTGTACACGATTAATATCCATTTCATGCCAGAAGACTATAATTTCTGTTGATTATTTTTCAATACATAAAAGTTAACCTTTAATAAGAGATTGAGT
>ML685849.1:8272959-8379769 GCA_007922175.1 Pelusios castaneus | reverse complement strand
GTTTAGTGTATAATTTGGCATGTTTAACCATATATGTAAATCTATGTGGAGATATTTAGTAAGAAATAATATGAAAAATTTGTGATACCTTCTCCACTTCAGAGTGAAATTGCCTATGAAGAGTCATTTTCTTGATTTTTTAAAAATGTGTCTGAGCAAAAGATTTTTTTTATCTTCCTTGTAGGATGCAATTATTTTTATCCTCCCTCTTATTTTCTATAGCACCTCATGCATGGTCCCATTAAAAACTGAATGAGAATAAATAAATAAGGAACAAGAATCACTTATAGTTCCTAGATTTTAGATTTTTTTCTACACTCAGTTTAGAAATCCCTAATCAAAAATCCTATTGTTCTGAGAATACAGCCTGACATGAAAGTGTCAGGGAGGCAGCGAAGGAAAAATGATGAACTAAACATCAGCAGAGTTGGATCCACTATAAAAAACATTTCCTGGTTGCATGTGTATGTGGGTTTTTTTGTTTGTTTGTTGTTGTTTTTTTAAAGACTGCAGTATGCTTCCAGAGAGATAGAAATTCCTCTTGAAAGTCTCGAGCAATATGCACAATTTATTTTTATTGAACATATGAGCTATCGATACTAATCTGTTAATTTGTGCCCCAAAATACAATCATATTGTTGGGACAAAAACACAAAGCATGCAGTAAGCTATTAAATGCACAGCAGTATTTGAAATCGAACCACAGTGACTTGTTGTTATGGCATGCTGACATTATTGGTTCTTGTATATAGTTACATAATGATCTCTGAAACCAGTTTTAAAAACTATTCTATAAAGCCAGTTAAGAGATGTCAAAATCTGACTACATAGTCAACCTTCTAGTCCCATACGAAGAACTGCTTAAGATTCCTATATGTAAACAAAGAAACAAAAAGTTAAAACTGAAATACAATGATATGATTCTTTTTTTCCACAGCAAAAGATGTGTTGCACAATAGAGAATTTTGTGTTTTACTACTAATTAAAAATTGAAACTTAAGTCCCTGATCCTGCCAGGGGATTCACTAATGCAAACCCCTGCAGAGTCCCATTGATTTCAGTGTGGCTCTGCAAGTGAATGGGGTCTGCACTAACTGATCCTATTGTAGAAGTAAGTCCTTAGTCATTATGTGTTCAAGAAATGATACACATCAGAGAAAATTAACTAATATTCTAGGGAAATATTGAGGCAAGGAAGAAGCAACCTCGCCTTAATTCTATAACAACTGTCCCCATATCCCATTGTAAATATACCGTACCAACATTAATGCTGGAGTGATTTTAAACAGCTACTTCACTAACAGACATATTCCTTTATACAAATATCACACGCAAAACTTAATTTTTGGCTCCAAAACTTTTTTTTTGACCTTTTCTTTTTTAATTTTCTCCTGACATGTTATGTCATGACTGCCTGTAATATTTCATGGAAGAGAACGTAGACGATATACCAACGTCAGACAGCCTAAAAGAGGGGTACGTCTGTATCTATATCTCTATACATCTCTATCTATATAAATCTTTATAGATAGAGGTGTATTAAAGATCATCTATGGTCTATTATTTTAGAAGAGTTATCTCATCAGAAATATTAGTGGATATCTCACAAATTTGACATCTTTTGTGTTTGTTAAAAAAATAAGGCATTCTAAAATATCTACAATTTTTTTTAAAAACCACTTTAAAGTTACTCTGTATTTTCAACCCTTAAATAAAAATAGCTCTGTGTGTGTATGTATACACACATATATACACACACAGAATTATAATGTCCAAATTGTGATTCAGGCAGAGAATATTCTGTAAGTACCCACAGAAAGAGAGGTGTAGGTGTGTGTATGTGTACATATGTATACAGATATGCAGTGCAATCACAGCATTAATGTTTTTGTTTGTATTCTGTTTCTAAGAAGTCCCTTGCACTGTGCCTCTCTCTTCCCCCTGGCCCAACGCAATTTGCTCCTTCCATAAGTATGAATAATTGGCTGTGGATGAATGATCTATGCATGGAGTCTTTGCATAGTGCTTGTTCCTGTATAATGGAACATACAATACTCTGTGATGGCAATGCCCCTCCTCCCTTGTTTTAGTGTGGGGGGCATAGGCATGGCATCTCCTTCGTATTTTAAAGGGCCAACATCAGAGTATTGAACTTCTGCTTCATATTGTTTCTTGCTGGCTGCTCATTTGCTAGCCTTATGCCTATTTGCAGCCAGCTAGAATTTGGATCTGAGTATGCATTATTTTGTTATGTCTTGGGAGGAAGACAAAATGGCATATAGAAATAGAACTGCCACAGCATAGCTTATCATTACTCTTCCTCAGAATGCACCTGCTGCTGCAATTGTTCTACATGAAGCTGATGCATCTGCCTTGTATGCTGCTGTTTTGGTCTTCCAGCTCAAGGCAATATATGTTTTAAAATGGAAATCCGAACCCTCATTGACTAAAACGAGGGATCTCAGTCTGAGTACTCAAATGACCTAACTGCTCATGAAATCATACAGCAATATCTACTAATTATGCCAACTGTATGCCACTAGATCCTGGCATAGAAGCATCTCCAGAACAAGATCTTCTAGCTCATCACTTGTTGCCTGTGAAAAAGGCGCTGGGGAACAACAAAAAAAGAAAGAAAAGGAAGAAAAGAAAACAACAGGGTGAAGAAAAGAAGTTTCTATTTAGACAAAGATGCTATTCCTTCAAAGTTCAGCTCAGTCAAGTCAGCCACTCAACCTCACTTTTAGTCAAGTGACTCACAAAAGAGATGTTTTCTACACAGGTCAAAGCAGAAAAAGAAAAAGAAATAGGCAGCAGAGTTCCAGTGGAACAGCTAATGTGGGATTGCATACATAGCGACTGAAAAAGAAAAAAACCACACTCACGTATAAAAATCAATTGTCTAGCTCCAGTTAAGCACCAGAATTATCTGCTTAAGATATTATATTCATAATTTCACTTCCATGAAGAATCTTGAAATTTCAGAGGATACTTTCCAATCCATCATTACTGCTACCCACTTTAAGGAATGGCATGCAGTGTTTAAAATATCTCTGGAACATTACAAGTGCCATATGAAATTTCCCAAGGAGTTTCATCATATAATTTTATCTCCACACTGGAATTAACACAATACTAACATTGTACATATTGGAGGTGTAAGTACTGCATATTTGAGCTCATTGCTCAGTGCTACCATTATGTCAAGTATTGCAGTCCGATATTCTATGCAGTAGTAAAACAAAGATAAATAAGTCATATGGTAAATATAATGTTATGAAACATATGACTGCACAGCTCATCAGTTATATGTCATTTTGCTACTTTAAAGTTTAGAATGCTTATACAGTATAGACTATAAATACTGCAGCTGAATTTTTAAACAGGGCAGATACATTTATGACCAATAATATTTGTAGTTCTATTGCAAAAATAAGGTTAATCAGATATCATGCTTCAAGACATAAACTCATCACTGAGGTCAGGAATTAACTTTTCTGCAAACATACAGTTTTTTGGTTTGGACTGGGGATTTTGTGGTGGTTTGCATTTTGCTTCTTCTGGAGCATGAGGGATTCACCAGGAGCAGAGGCAGGATACCAGACTTGATTCATTCGAATCCTATCTATCTTTCTTAAATGAGTTTCAGAATATAGTTTTCTTTATCCACAGGAATGGATGAACACTATGATTTGGCTAAACAGGTTATCAATCATTGCAATTGTCTCCCAGTTAATGCTTAACTACATATGGACTATAACGCCTCTTCCCCAGTAAAAATGTTACCCATACCATACTCTTTCAGATTATGAAATATTGGTAATAATGTAATTTCTTAATATATACAGTTTTCTGGAATTGTAAAAATATTAAGTTAAAATAGCTCGCCAGTGTATGGAAGCAAGGAATTTTTTTTTTATTGGCCTCCTTTATAAGCAGAACTTGCACAAATGAGTATTGTAGGCCGATCTTGTGCATATACATTACATTCTAGCTATTAATTACATGATCACATTCTGTGTCTTCCATAAAACATCAGAGAATTAATCAGACTTTACAGTGAATTAATCAATTATCTGTAGGGCCTTGCCTTATTTGTTGAAAAAGTAGGAAAATGTGTATTGAATGAGGCATGAGGCTCCAGGGACAGAAAAGACAGCCTGTGATGTTGTCAATTGCGTGCCATCCTAGACAACTGGATTCTATCCCTGCTGCTGCCACAAAGTACCTTGTGATGAAAACCAAACTTTTGACAGTCAGCCATGGATTGTGTGTTCCTGATTTTCTGGTTGCCCATTTTGAAATACCTGGCATCTGACTGGCGGCAGAGCTGGGCACCCACAACAGCAGTCTGAGCTGAGCTGTGTTCTGAACATATAACTTCTTATAAAAATGCAAAGTAATCCACAAGATTGGGCCTTAGTTGTCTCAAGTGGAACACCCAAAACTGATGGACACTTTTGACAGTTTTCATGTTAATCTCTCTGTCTATGTCTACACTTGTAAATTTAGGTCGATTTTAGCTAAGTCAACTTACTTAAGTCGACTTAGCATGTCTACACCTAAATTTAAAGTAGACTTAGGGGGGAACTTACAAAGTCAACCTAGAGAGTCCACACTGGACCTAGGTCGACTTCTAGGGGGGGACCTAGGGCAGGTCCACAGGGGCAGGGGGGGCACTTCTTTCCCAGTGCCAGGGCGCTCAGCCTTTGCCCCATTGTACCTTGGTACAATGGGCAAAGGGGGACAGGGACCCTGGCAGGGCATAGGAGCAGGATGGGCAGGGCTCTGCCCTGCCCTGTGGGGGGGCATGCCAGGCTCCCCCTGTGCCCCCTCCCCAGGCAGGGAGGGAGTCCTGGAGTAGCCCTAAGTCGACTTAAGGCTACTCCAGGTCTACACTGGCTTAAGTCAACTTGAAAAAATCGACTTATGCCTTAAGTCAAACTACAAGGATGTTTAATAAAGTTGACTTAATTTTCATTGTCAACTTTATTTTCCTTAAGTCGATGTAAGCAACTTGCTTAAGTCGACTTAAGGAAACTGTAGTGTAGACGCTGGGTAAATTAAGTCGACTTAAGCAAGCTTAAGTCGACTTAATTTATAAGTGTAGACACACCCTCTGTGCATCAGTTACCCATCAGTAAAATGGGGATAAGAATACTTCCCTATGCCACCAGGATGCTTCATGAAGCATTCAGATATTCATTAATATGCAGATAAGCACTAGGGAAAAGGCCGTATATTCAGTGCAGGGTTTGGGTGATAAACAAGGCTCAGCTCCACAAATTGAATGATGAGGATCAAAGAAAGAGTTTCTCATTCCTTGTTATCCTGTGCACTGAATAAAGCTAGCGTGTTCTCTGGCATTTCCCAAACTTTGGCTGCTTGTTCCACTTGGAGTCTTTTGACCTAGATTCTCAAAGGTATTTAAGTGCCTAACTCCCATTTATTTCAATGGGAATTAGGTACCAAAATACCTTTGAGGATCTGGGCCTTTGTCCTTCAAAATATGTTGTTGTTCAGGCTGCTTAATTCTGTCTGGGAAGCCTTTATAGATTAGAGGAGTTCCTTGACAAAACCTAGTCAGATTAACCATCATTGCAGAAAAACTAAGCTGGCATTCATCTAATGAAAATTCCTCTGCGGAATCCAGCAAAATTTCAATTAGGTAAGAGGCTGGTTTATTGTTTCTAATGCTTGTTGTTCTGATTAGCGTCTGCAGTAAAATCACATCCAAACTCAAAACTTGGGAAAACCACATCAGGAAGAATGCCACCTCTTCTGTTGTTCTCATATGTATTTCTAGTTAAAAATGATGTCTACTAACCAGTTTACAATAAACCAGTGGTGTCCCCCCCCCCACACACACACACACTGTGGCTCAGGCGCTAGAAATGGCCCATTGGGGGCTTTCAAAGTGGTCCATGACTCTCCTGCCTCTGGCTACAGAAGGGATCCACTGCCAAGGTCCCCAGCAGAGCACGTTTCCACAGGGCTAAAAAACTGGTGCAGGCTCCTTGCTGCAGCCTAGGGGATGGGAAATCAGTGCTCCTTTCCCCCTGGCTGTATCAGGGAGCACAGCAAAGCACTCCATCTGAGACCCTAGGTGCTGGGATCCCTGCTGGAGGAGTGGAGCACTAATCTTCTACCCCCCTGGCTGCAGAAGAGAGCCACTGCCTAGGGACCCAGGTGGAGCACATAGGGCTACAGGATGCGTGCGGTTTCCCTGCTGTACCCAGGGAGAAGGGAGATCAGCAAGTGGGTAGTTTTCTCGCTAAACTCCTTCCATCTGGCTGGGGGAAGGGCTGCTGGTGGAGACTGGTGGCCCTTCAGGGTTGTAAAAATGATATCTGATGCCCTTGATCCAAAAAGGTTGGGAACCACTACAATAGCCTATTGAAATGTGTGCAATATATGCTTCTAAGCACTTGGGGAGGATCCACAAAAGGACTTAAACATTGCAATAATGAGAATCATAACATCTAACTTTTTGGCACCTAGAAAATCACAGGAACAATACTGTGATCCACACAGCCAAATTAGGCATGTAGGTTCCCTGTAGAATGAACAGGGAGAGATGGTTGCCTTAGAAGGTGATTTATAAAAGCCATCATGGTAAGTGGGGAGCTGCCTATGCTAACCAGGTGTAGATGCTGAATTAAGCTCCTTCCTTCATTCAGAAAAAGGTGCCTAAGTCTGGGTTCCAGAGAGGTACCTCTCTCTCTGCCCACAAAGAGGAATCAGCTGCTTGGAGTCAGGCAGCTTAGATGCCTATGCCGCTTTTTGAGAGAAAGAGTTAAGCACACGCCTTCATCCAGACAGAATAGTGGTGGCGGTGCTACCAGCCACCTTATAACTTTTACCAGAGCTTAAGAGCAGTCTTTGGGTGGGAGAAGGGGAAGCATGGATGCAATCCATCTGCTCCAACCACACTCTCATTATTTATGCAAAGTTGAACAGCTTCAAGAGGAGAGATTGAGGGATCCCTGCAAGAGAATATCTCATTAGAGCTTTCTAGAGCTACCGGGAGAAACAGGAGACCCCTATTTAAATCCTTTCTCTCCCTCTGGCAGTGAAGTGGCAACTGAACCTGAGACTATCACAGCCTATGTCAATGCTCTAATCACTGATCTAAAAGTTACAAGGTAGGCACCAACACTTTCTCTTCCGGACAAATTTTGAATGGGACCTGATCTGGTGGGTAGCCTCTGAGCACATCTATCAGATCAGCCCCTGCATGTGAGTGAAACAGTCAAATGCTTCTTTCACTGGTTTGTGAATTGCTCTGGGTCTTTGGTGGGAGATAGGTGCCTGGAGTCTAGAGTGAGGCAGCAAAGCATGTGTCCAGAGGCAGAAACACATGTGTCTAGGGAACTTTTAGTACAGCTTAGACCCTGAGTGAGTTTAGGCACCTGCAGAGTTTGGTAGGAGTTTTGTGGATCCTAGTGAAGCCAAATCTGTGAGTTCGGTGCCTAAAACAAGAATTTAGGTGTCTAAACCTGGAATTCAGGTGTCTAAGTACTTCTGTGCATCCCAACCAAGGGCCCAGTTTTGGGAGGTGGTGAATACCCTCAGCTCCTATTATATCCAATGGCAATTGAGGGGGTTCACTTTGCAGGACTGGGCTATTAATGAGGAAATTTCAAGTGTTATCAATGTCTCTAGAATTAGTGATAGATATGTAAGACTATATATTTGCAGATTGGAGTGGAGGGGGGAGAGTGTTATAGGAAATAAAAAGATGTTTTACAAAGCTTCAGATTAATGAACAGTAACCTGAGTAAGATTCCCAAGGGCCAACTCAATCACAGTTTGTGATTATAATTAAAAATTAGTTAAGAAGTAGTGATAACTCTGTATAGATATCAATATATCCTGGTTTTGCTTGTCCATTAAGCTCTGGGTTGGGGCGAGAGGCGGCCTTTGGCTATTGCAGGCCCTAGGCAAAGGCCCATTGTGGGGCTCCCATAGGCCTGCGACGGCCTCCTATAGGCCCATGGGACTCCCCTCTGTGGCCCTGTTCCCCTTGCCCCCGGCCCTCCCTCATCGCCCTGCCCCACCTCCCTCCAGCCCCAGCTCCCCACCATGTGGTCCTGGCCCCTTGAGCCAGCTCCTCCTGCTGCTGCTGACCAAGGCAGATGTGGCTTTTGGGGTAGGCGAAGCAGGTGATGGGGCTCCTTACTGCTTGGGGCCCTAGGAGTATGCCTGCTTCGCCTATCCCAAAAGCCGCCTCTCGTTGGGGCCATAGGCCAACAAGCTGATCGTAGGTTGTGTAACTCTTAAGCTGACCTAGATTTGATATATCAATCTAGAATTGAAAGTCTGCATGCTTATTGCAAGTTCCCTGAGCCAGGTGATCTAACTGTACATAAGTTCCAGTAGGATATCTGTGTAAGTCTAGTTCAAAACAAACAAGGAGTCTCGTGGCACTTTTAAAGACTAACTAATGGAAATCATGATGGTCATTGACTCCCTCTTCATTTCAAAGATACATGCTTAAATGATAAAGGTTTAAGAATATCCTGCCAGTAAGAAGAAATATTTGTGTGGGGACTTCCTTTTAGGGCAAAACACTAATATAAATCTCAAAGGGTTGAGGGGTCTCTTGGGAGAGAAAATCTTTCAAAGGGAGTAGCTTTCATGTGTTTGTAAGTCTCCTAAGGAAGGAATCCTTTCAATGATGTACTAATAGAAAGAGAACTACTTTAAAACAGGAAATTCTGTAATGGGAACATCTCCCCATCTAGCAATCTGTAGTTTTCAAAAGAAAATCACCCTGCGTAACAAATTCCCATGGGATATAATAACTAAGGAACAGCTTCTCCCAACCCAAGCCTGTATGAAGCCTTTTCTAGGAAATTATAAATCTACTATAGAAATACAGCTACAAATATATATCTTAGAAATAAGCAGGCCTGCAATCTAGCTAACCATATTCATGACTAAAAGAGTGGTCAATATAAAGGAATGCCCTACTACAGAACTATCTTGCTAGTGACTGCAAAAATCGAAATCTGACTGGGATTAAGACAGAAAATATATCAGCCATGTGACCAGTACACTATAAATTAAGTTGTGCTGCTGCCCAAAACCCTCTTTAAAATTGTATGGCAGAACATTTTATGCAATGGTATACAAAATAAAAATAACCAGCAAGGCAATCTGACTGGGAAGGCCTGTAAGGCTATGTCTACACTGGCAAGTTAGTTTGAATTAAGGAATCTTAATTCAAACTAATTTAAGCCTTGGCTTAATAGATTCTATTATACCTTTCGAACTAACCCTTAATTCGAACTAGTTAGTTAGCTAGTTCGAACTAGTTAGTTCGAGTTAAGTCAATGTGGCCATGTTACTTCAAACTAACTGCTTAGTTCGAACTAACCGTCACATTGAGCTTAATGCAATTGACTAATTCGAACTAAGCAAGTGCCATGCATGGCACTTACTAAAATTCCAGTGGGGCCATGCTAGTTCAAATTAAGTTAATTCAAACTAACTAAAATTAGCTCGAATTAGTTAGTTTGAATTAACTAATTCAAACTAACTTTGGTAAGGGTAGACATAGCCAAGTTGGTACCAGTTCCTATGTCATCCACTATCACCTTGATATTTCTAAAAACAATTTTCTCTAAAACAAAAATATAAATGCTATATTTATTTTAAATCATTTCTTTTTACTCTTTAATGGCTTTGACTCCTTTGGGAATATTATTATATACAAATTGTAAATTTCTGATATCTTAATTTTTTGTCCTTTTTATTCTCTCTGCCTTTTTGAAATAAATATCTCGGTAAATGAATATGATCATGTAAGGTGTCTTATCTTTGGGAAAGATCTTGTGAGCAACTAATGTTGGAAGTGAAGAAATTTCAAATTATCTTCCTGAAAAGATATCAAACATGTAGAGCTTTGTCAATGTATAAAAAGTTTCCAAGAAAGAAGTTTCACTTTCTTAAAGTGTCATGGCAATTAATAATTCAGTAATATTCCTTCACCTATTTTCACAATAAACTACTATGTTTCCCCACATCTTTAGCAAGAAAACAGGTAATGGAAGGATGATTTATCACTTCATTCAGATGACTGGAAGCCATTCTATTCTTAAGCTCATTGTCTTTTATTGCAGTATTTTCATAGTTGATTCTATTGTATAATCAGTAACTACAGTTGGTAGTATAGCCAATTTTTCAACTTGTTTAGTCTCACTGTCTTGATTTCATGGTGAGATTGTGATGAGCAACTCCCATTTACCCTTCAGCTCAGCATTAAGATAATTGCATAATAAACCACAATCAATGAGGGCCCTTAAAGATAGCCACTTTATTTTCAGATGTTATTGTTTTTAAACAAAAATCTTGACAACCAATTTTGGCTAACACACATAAAATAGTATTCAGAGCAGAAAAGAGATTTATTTGTAGGCATGAAATCTTAAATCTGATTTATCTTAGTTATTAGGCATCTTATAAAGGGAAAATTCATATTTTCTAATCCAACAGTAGGTTAACACGCAAGGAGATCTGTATTTAATTTAATAAAATAAGTAAACAATGGATCATTAGTTCATATTTCACATTTTACTCTTTTTGTTTATTTTATTGGTTGCTTTCGATTCTCATAGCCTTGTTGAGGCTTGCCTAACAGAAAATATGCTCTGTGTGTGAGCCAAACCACAGTAAAATGATTCTTCTTTACCCTGAGAGTCCTAGCCATTTCTTTTTATATTTTATAATAAGAAATGACATGTCAATTTAAACAAAATACACAATATTTGCTGACTACAGTAAAAAGTAGATATTAAAATAATGTGTTGCTGTTAAGAATAGATAATTGAGCATGCAGAACCAGTAGGTACTATCTGGCACAGCATATGCAATAAGTAAACCTAATGTCTAGTTAACAAAAGGTACTGTAGATAACACTTGGTATATCTAGAATGTTATACTTCCTAAATTTGACTGTTTAGAGGGAATCTACTAAATATATTTATGCTTCAAATCTTAAAGCAGGAGCAGCAAATACTACATAGTTGTGGTTTTAGAAAGCATGGCAAAAATATTGGTAATTATTCTTTTTAGACTATACATTATTTTTAATAAAAGCCTTATTCTCTTGAGTTGACTCTTCTTTCCAAATTGAACCCTGTCAAGCCCCCTTCTTCACTATAGTTGCCACAGGAAGAATGTGATGATTACCAGGGGCATGCAAAGATGTGAAGCAATTCGCCACCACTTGCATTTAGCGTGAAGCTTTGTCTGTGTTAGCTGGGGGTTAGCTCCCCAACTTCAACAGCCTATGGGCAACACACGTTCTTCTCTCTAAGCCTACACAGGTGTCATTTTGTCTCCCTAAAGACACTGCAACCACCAAGCCCTCCAAAGGACTCCCAGGAGTTTCCAGCCTCTGTTCCACTAGATACTCATGTTGTTCAGAGATTTGCTGCTGGTACTCCAGGTTACCATTTCACCTCAGATCATCTTGACACACAGCACTTAGATATTCTTATAGTTAAAGAAGTGAAAGCTTATTTATCAAAGTATAGAGATTGAAGTGAGGCACATAGAAGCACTGGGGGGGAAATGTAACATAACATACAATCTGGAACCTAGACTTACTTTTATGTGTTATAGAGCAAAGTCTTTCCAGTGTTTTACTGCCAGACTTAGCTGTGAGTTTCTTTCCAGAGATGAGTCATGCCATCAATGTGCTTCCTTGGTGAAAGATCCCAGGTGTCTGTCTGCACCACCAGATATATCAAAACAATCAATTTTATTAATAAACACAGTGCCTCCTGCTGGTTATATTTCCTGTATATTCCTTTCTTGCAGATTTCATAATCTCTTAAAAGCATCTGGATCAGTATGCAAATAAGCACTCATTGTGAAAAACATACTACAAAATGACCAGGAAGGGAGACAAGTGTCTGTTATCCCCTGCCTGGAAAAAAAAAAAAAAAAAAAAAACTGTCCATGACATGTCACTTCCTGCCTACTAGCTTTAAGAGCATTGTTTTAAATATAGACAAGACTCCCTTAAATATTATCCATATATATACATTTTGCAATGATTATGATGACAAGTGGGCTACTGGCTCTTGATAGAGATCTCTTGTGCACCCTTTAGTGAATTATTATGCTTATATTCAAAGCATAAGATCCCTATAAAATCCCATGCCTCCTTGTGCCCCTGGGTTACAAAGAATGTCACAGCTTTTACTAAAAGACATAGTACAAAAATTCCAGTGTGAACAAACATCAGGCCTTCTTGAGGAGCAAATCTTTTTGAAATATACCAACTGAAATGCCAATCTAGCATGCTTTGCAAACCAACATGGAGCTACAGTCTTTCTCAATATCCTATTTTTCTAAGTATACCAGTCTTTAGACTTACTTCTTTAGACAGGCAAAATAATTACATCTGCCAATTTCACCTATTAAAGAGGACGTCACAAACCTAGACTCTCAGTAGGGACAGGAATGAGTTAGCATTTACACCTATTCTATGCTATCTGCCTGTCAAAAAGTATTTTTCACACTAAGCTCTCTAGTATCCAAGAACCTCACTTTCTAAATTGTTTTAACAGCATCACATTCATGTACCAGTGGAATCTCCTGCTATAGTCTCCCTGTGTGCTAAGGTGATTCTAAAGTGTTAAATTCTGGTGCTCTAACTAGTAATTAATTACAGAAGAAAATGAGTATGTAATTCAACATGTGATTGCAGAATGGGTAGGAAGTAAATAATGCCCAGCCAGCAAGTGTTCTAAACGCTTTTTTCTAAATCCATCTCATTAGTCAAACTATAGCACCAAATATTCTCACTTTCCCAATTTTTTTAAAAAATATGTCAATTTCATCCCACCCTTGAGAACAACTGGAGAAGTAAGCTACTAGGGAAAGAACTGGAGGAAGGAGACATTATGGCCATTTTAAGCCCTTGGGAAATAAGTATGTTTTGACGTTAAATACAATTCCGTAAGGATTACTTAGGAGCATACTGGAGCCACTACTGGACCTAGATCTTCAGATAGTAGCAGACATTTTCCATTGTAGGTTGATCTGGATGCTGTGATCCTTTCTTTTGGTTTGCCTCAGTGATCAGTATTTCTACTTGCCTCCAATCTAGTAGATGAGAGTTGTCACAAGAGTTTTTAGAGAATGGGTCTGGTGGGGCCTACACAGGTTAGAATAGTTTTGTTAAATGGCCAAACTTTTGCATATTTAACTAAACAAAATTCCAAAACGTATAGTGGTTCCCGCATCTCTAGTTTTAGATACTGATACTGTCCCCCAATTTTACATTTATTTTCTTTGTGTTCTTATGTTTAATACAAAGTTTGGGGTGATTTAGTGTGTCCTTTTCTATGTAGTTTTATTGCTGTGCTGCTGTGATTTATTGTGAGCTTTTATATGTAGCTCTGCAGTGGGCAGGCCGGTTTACAGCATGCTCTTACATTTTTTGTGGGGTTTTCATTTTTTAAATTTTACTTCCTTTCTAGTAGAAACAGGGTAAGAATTATTTATTGGATGTAAAGAGAGTATTATTTCAATCTGTGGGTCACAGTTAATGAGAAAAGAGTCAGAAAGTGTGAAATACTCTCTATTCCTGTGGATCATGAGTCTAAAAAAAACAGGACCCCGAATCAGATAGGCTTTTACCCTTGTCTTGCAAAACCAAAATGTGACAGTTGAGATATAGCCAAAACCAGAACAAAAACCCACCTTCCCCATATCATTTATAGTGCAATATTTGCATTTGGCTGCCCTTAGCTAATTAAAAATAAATTTTGCATGAATGGGACTTGATCTGTGTTCCTTGTGGAGCTCTCTATTTTAATGCACATGAAATGTCACTGAAATTCACTTTCTTTTCTCTACAGTCTGCTATAGAGAAGACCACCTTATCTGCTACTACCTCAGCATGGTGATAGCATTTTAAAAATTTCCTTTGCTAATCTTTAACCTTGTGATTTTGTGCAGTGCACAGCCAGCACGGGACAGGTTTATCAAGGCTTTGGCTACAGATTGAAAATGAAAGGAAGTGAACCTGGTTGAGGACCAGGCTGGGAAGGCTGACTCATTTAGTCACTGCTGCCATTTCTCTTGCTGCTACTGGCCCTGTGCTAGAATAATACATTCTCCATAAATCAGCTCTCTTGAGAGAAAAAAACAGTGAGAATCCTGTGACACCTTATAGACTAACAGATTTCTTCGGGCATAAGCTTTCGTGGGGTATAACCCACTTTGTCAGATGCAAGTGCAAGTACATCTGACGAAGTGGGTTATAGCCCAGGAAAGCTTATGCCTGAAGAAATCTGTTAGTCTATAAGGTGCCACAGGACTCTCATTGTTTTTGCCATACACAGACTAACACAGCTACCCCTCTGGAAATCTCTTGAGAGAGTACAGGTTTGTCTGAGTGATATTGAGGCACTACACTTTTTATGTGTAGCTCATCATCATGGATCATATATTCTGTGCATTAAATACAATCCACCCACTTCATTCAAAACAAATATACATATTCCCAAACTTAGACTCAGCTTAATCTGTGGCCTTTTCTTCCATTCCACAAAAATAATATGTGCATGTGTAACATATATGATCTATTCAGTACTTGAATCCAAATCAATACCTCCAAACTTTGTGAACACTGGAATCCAAATGCATATTGAGATCTGAATTTCATTTCTGGTTTGGATTTCTCCAATAGGTCAAATTAAATCCAGATCTGAACATCCTAGAACTTGGGGAATTTGAAATTCAGATCTGAATTCTGCCATCTTGTTAATAATTTTCACTCTGTATTTTTAGAGAAAGAGGATATACCAAGTAGCAGTTATGCTTCTCTGAAGATATCATGTAGTAATCTTACTCTCCTTCATCTCCCCTCAGAATTTGCAAGGGAACAATTTCTAGGTTAGTGGTTATCTTTCAATGTCTTTATTTGAAGCATTAATTTTCAGTCATTTTTGTTTTGGAATTGGCTGTTTGTTTCTTTCTGTTCTGTGCAGAACATGCTGGATTGTTCCAAGTGTAATGTGTATGTGATTGCGCGTGATGGGACAGCTGTGCCCTAGCTTTAGAGACCACACAGTTTAGCTCCCGGAGTTTCATCTCTTTTATGTTGGGGTAGCACATGACCCAGGCTGAGAATTCTGCAAAATAATATCATCAAAGAAGCAGAATGATAAGTAAGTAATTCCCTTTAGATAACACAGGTAAAATCATTTTACTAGGCCATTTGAAAATGTACATTTTCTGTGGTAATAATTTATCTAAAGAACAGAATCCAAAATGAATGGCATCCTATTGAAAAACTACATTGGAACAATGGAGCAGTAGACTAGTACTATAGAACTGTTATCCGTTTGTGATGAAATGTATAATTCTCATACAGCAGAAAGTACTTTGGTTTAGGTTATGATGGTTGCTCTGGCAGACACAGGCTTAATAAGCATGGCTCAGGATTGCCAGTTACACTCACACAAGAAAGAAAGAAAGAAAGAAAGAAAGAAAGAAAGAAAGAAAGAAAGAAAGAAAGAAAGGCTAAGTGCAAGCCCTGGCATATTGGACCACAGAAGGGAACTGATGGCTATGAAAGGGAGAAGGGCAAACAGAAGCTGGAGCATGCCTCTGGACACTAAAAGTGCATGACTTATAGACATTGTCAAGGTCCTTTTCCTCATCCACAAACCTGTGAAAGGCTAGGGACCAATTACCTCACACCTCTCCCTCAAGTTCCTCGCTTTGACTGCCATGCTCGTATTTTAGCTGACAGAGTCCAGGTTTCATCTTGTTGACAACAGAGAGAAGGATATTCTCATTAACAGACCCACAGTTACAAAATATCAAGATCTCAAATCACATGACCTTCAAGCACACTTCATGGCACACCGGTATAAATTAGCATTTTCCTAACAATCTTGTAATAATGACATGCAACACAGGAAGTCTCAACCACTAGATCCTTATGGTTAGGGAACAGCTTGAAAGCATAGAGAGAAGAGCTGCACCCTCTCAGAATAAGATGTATGTATCTTTAATCATTGTGAGGTGCTCTAATTATTCAATTATTAGCGCTATAGATATGCTTATAAATTAATAACAGCTAGTTAGAGAATATTTGATACTAAAGTAGTCTTCATATGAAATGCATATGGGAAATATTTAACTGGCTATGATAAGTGAATTGACATGCAAGTATACTATGTTAAATTGTAGAATTTGCTCTGAGGAACGTAGGCTCTTCCTTAACTGTACAAAAATGAAAGTAGCTCTATGAAATAATGTCCTGCTCCTATTGAAATCGATAGCTAAAACTAATTAAAGTCAGTAAGTAGCTCCTACTACAGGATCTAGAGCTAAAGATCTGCCATAGTTTCCATAATAAAGTCAAGTTTTCAAGTATGATTATTATTGCTTTTTTCAATATTATTCAAGTAATTGAGAGAAAGAAGTTAAAGAGAGAAATAAAAGGAAGACAGGACTTTAGCAAATATGTTTCAAAAGCATACGACCATAACAAATAGAGGAACAATTTCAAACATTGAAATAAAACTGTTGGGAACTAGAAATATTATCATGTAGTCCATGTAATAAAATATTAAGGTCAATATTGTCAAATTCAGCACTGTAGTCTAAAATAATGAGGAGGTGGAATGAACCATGATCACTAGCTAAGATTCAAGAGATCCTTAACTCCTGTAAGTGAAACAGAGCAGTTTTCTGCTATGCTAGAAATGAAAATCTACCCTAGTTGGAAACAATCAAAGAGATTATTATTAACGAGGTGTTTGGAAAGTTAAGAACAGAATATCTTTTTAAGAACTTTACCAAGAAATAGAAGGTCAGAAGCACAATGATAGTTAGCCATGGGATTTGAACTGCATAAAGACTTCTTAAGGAAGAGTGCAGGGAAAGTAGCCACTTTTAAAGCTTCAGGAAATGTACCACTGAAAAAAGAGATCATTAGTAATAGCTGTTATGTGGAGGGAGAATCAGAAGACAGAAAAGCATCAGACATGAGGTAGAGTAAAAGTTCTAGTGTTTTTATATAAGGTGAGGTTAATTGAATCATAGGTAGAAACACAGAGAAACTGTACTAAAGAGTAGGGAATGGTAATAAAGAGTTACTGAAAACATAAGTGTTCAGTGTTAACAGTGATCTGATGAGCATTATGACAATTTTTTGTAATTGAAAGTTTTGCACTTATTTATAACAAAACAGTAGATTCAAGTTCATGCAAAAATAAATTGTGTGTGGAGAAGAAGATTGTTGGGAGTATCAACACCTTGCAAGATGAAAAACACATAAAACAGGGATTCAGCCTGAAAAGGATTTCCAAATTTCAGAATGAACAAGTCCCAAAATATATCACATTTTGAAGCTAAGAGTTTCTCAAGTCAGAATGACCAAGAATTTAAGTAGACTTTTAAGGGATGAAGGTCAATAGAAAGAAAGCAGAGTTATTAACATACAGCTCAAATGGAACAATCAGTGAATGGTGAGATGAGAACATCTAAATTATAAGGTAAGTGTATGATGGAGTGGCAGAAGCCAGTTTTAGTTTCATTTGTAATTTGTTTCCATTATAAGACAGCATTTGGCTCTTCCCTAAAATTCCCAAACAAAGTCATGGGTCTCAGAATTGCTAGGGTAGAGCTAGGATTGCTGTAGGTAGATTTTTTTTCTACAAAATGTCAAGTGACACAGACAAGAAGTTCTTTGAATTATGACACCCTAAAACAGAGTTTCATAATCTTCCATCTTTCCTCCCCAGCCATCACTATCTAGCAAAAACATTGCAGACTGATAACTATGGGTTTTCCCCATGGACTATACTAGGTTTCAGAACCTCCTATGGATCTGTGAGGAAAACCATGAATCTATAAGAAAATCCCTGCCATATTAGCTACCCTTCCTTATTTCTCTACAACTTACAGAGGAGCCCTGAATCAGAAGTTGCTACATAGGCTGGCGGACAGCCCAGTTCCCTAGCTGGGTGGCAGAGCTGACACCACCTCAGCTGTGCAAACAAAGTACAAATTGCTTAGCACGGTTCTTTGATCTTAAAGACAGGTGGGACTGCTAATCCCTCTGCTGGCTCGATAGCTCCCTCTATGGTTCCTGTTGCCTCACCTCCCCCTGCTCCCCAGTGCCCCATATACTATTGTTCTCTATAATCTAATACTTCTAACCCCCAATGATCTAGCTCTGGTCCCTTATCATAAAAGTCTTCTGGTAGTCTTTTGGGCAGACCCTTTGTATTCTTTCCTTCCCCTCCCATTGTTTTCACTCTCAAGGACAACCATTGCAGCAGTCTTACAGAGCACTGCAAATGGATGGGGGATGGGACGTGTATCACTGCCCTTCTGCCACCAGGAAGAGCCAGGAGGCTAACCTAGACAAAACCCAGAGATCTCTGCCTCTCTCTAACTGACAACATTTCCCTATCACAGGAGGGTTGTAGTGTCTCACTCACCACAAGATAGCTCTCCTGCAGTGGTGTGCAGAACATCACAGGTATGGGAATATTGCAAAGAAGGGAAGATGATAAGCTATTGTGTTCACAGGATCATAGGTAAAATAATTAGGGTGCTTTCTCTAAGTGCAACTTTGACTCTATATTTCACAGTTTTCTGATATTTTAAGGGTGGTTTTGTTTTGTAATTTTTTATAAAAAACAGTGACATCCCTGAAAAGTAATAGATACTCAGCCCAATTGTGCAGTACTTGTAATCTCAATTTTTCCTTAACAATGTTTTTGTGTTCTGATTTTAGCAGTGCATTTAGGAGGTTGACTAATTATTTATTCTTAAAAAAATATTTAAGCCAAATGAAATGAAACATAAAAATCATAGGCAAAAGATATAATCTAAAAAGAAAAGGGGGAAAAACTAAGAAAAAGGCAGAGGATATGTGTGCTAATGGAGTGGGAAAATTAAGGGCTAAAAGAAACAAAAGAGAAAATTTAAGACAAATTAATTAAGGGAATTATTGAGGCAAATGTTGAACACTCTAATAAAAAATAATATTGGCTAGAGAAAGTTTGACTGTAGAAAAATGATTAGAAAATTCCATTAAAACAGGAGGACTTAGGTTAGCCAATAATTAAATGGCCGAAATGTTAAATTTAAATACATTGTCTAGAAAATGCAGATTGAGTGAGGGAATGAAGGGGTAAAAGGCGTTTGAGACAAATAGAGAGCTGAATAGAAAATGTAATATTGTACCTTATAATTGCCAAAGTCACAAAAGGTGACTTTTCAAAACAGTTGGAGCAAGGATGAGTGGGGAAAGTACATGTAAAGAAGGATGACAACTGAAGTCCAGTTAAATATATTAGTGCCATTAGCAAAAATAATGTCAGATTTTAAGTGGCTTACTGCTTACTGCACAAACTTAAAAGAAAGGTGTCACTACAAGTAGTGGCTGTAAGAACAGGTGGAATTATAATTAGGTAACCAGGGTAAATTATTAAGAGCAAAAGATGGAAAAATAAAAGAAGAATTGTTATGAAGACTGTTTAAGAATGGAGTGCAGGTGACTTGGATGAAAAGAAAAAAAACAACAAATAAAACCCAACAATCCAATGAATGCTTTTTAACTAGACAGTAATAGAGATGATTAATGGAAGTTGAAATTAAAAGAAGTGATGTAAGAGCAAAGAGTACTACAAGGTCATCTATTGCAATGAACTATATGAACCCTGACATTTTTACAATGGGTTTTAAACAGAGTGAACTGATCCTAAAGTGCAGCGGCTTGAATGGGATAGATGCTAAAGAAAGAAAAGGATATACTGCAGCATGGGAAAATGGCTGTCTTAAAAAATTAAGTCTCTTCAACAGCCTCAGCCTCAGCCTCAGAGAGTTCTTCTTCTTTGTCAAATGGATTTTTGTCCTTCACTCAATATTTTCATTTCAGTATGCTCCCACCTCCAAAATGTCATTAAAATATCTTTTAAATTAGATTAAAATACAAAAGAGTTTAGATAAATATATGAATTAGGCTGAGTTAGAATTCTGCCCATATAGTATAAATGGCTCAAGAGTAATTTAAGGGTATGTGTGTTCCGGTTATTCAAGGCACTTTGAAGTTCCCAAAATCCAGCAAGAGACTCCAGTTTAAAATATCACTCCCCACAGCTATGGATTTCAACTTGAGATGGTATCTCAAAATCACTTTTTGTATTAACTTAGTGCTCTACTAAATGTTGGTAACACAAATCAATCTGGCATTCCCAGAAGCACAAGGAGAATTCTCATACAGCTTTCAGTGTAAGAGCATTCAGCCTACAATGGTTATTCTAGAATCAGGGATATTTCATACGGGCATATTGTTAAAAAAAATTCTACTTTTAACAAAAGTAAGGGATTCAGTTATAGAACTGTTCTGGCCAAATATTTGAGATAGGAGATCAATGAACTCTGATCATATTAGGGTGTCTCAAAACAATCTGAAAACTATTTATTTATTTACTTATTTTTAATGCAGGAATTACAGCAGTGTACAAAGTTTTGCATGAAACACAATTTTTTAAAAGACAAACAAATTTAACAATATTAAAGTAGCCAAATAGAGTTCATATTTTGTAATCTCCTATCCATACCTCACATCCTAGGGTATGTCCACACTTAAGGATGGCTAAGCCTACCTACAGACCGCCATGTCCACAGTGGGCACTTATTAAGTTGACTTAAGCGCTTCCTTAAGTTGACTTAATAACACCAGCTCTGAAGGTCGATTTAACACTTAAGTTGACCTTATTAAGTCAACTTAAGCCAGTGTGAATGGGGAGTGCCTTTAAGTCAACCTAATTGGCCTCCAGGCCCTGGTACAATGTGGGGCAGCTACCCACAATGCACCTCTCCTCCGTCAACCTAGCACCTGCCAGTGTGGATGCTGGCAGTCAACTGGAGTGTTGACTATGGAATCTCTAAGTCAACTTAACAAGGTCGACTTTGTCGACTTAAAGTTTACCTTTTTAAGTCAACTTGACAGCGCCTCCAGTGTAGATGTACCCCTAGTGAGGTGAAGCAGTTTTCAAAAGGCAGAAAAAGAGAGCAGCACCCAGAGTCCATTGAAATAAATGGAGAGCCTAATGTTGACTTCAATATCCATTGAAATAAATGGAAAGCCTAATGTTGACTTCAATGGTCTTTGGATCAGACTCTCAAAGATCAAACAGGTGATTCTGCTTCTGGATGGAATGGGACGTTTCTGTCTTCTGCTTCTCCTGATAGTTCTAGTATAGGAGGTAGCAAAAAGTCTTGGGAGATAAAACAGACAAAGGGCCTACCACACCAGCTACAAACAAGAGAAAGGAAGGGAGCTGATAGCTGTTTCCTGTAAAGCTGGGAAGCAGGATGTACAACATTCAAAAAGGAAGTTTAATAAAAATATAAAATACTTTTGCTGGAATGTTCCAAAGAAATACAATTACACTTCTTACTTTAAAATGATACAAACAAGAACCACAAAACACAGAGAGAGAGAAAGAGGCTGCTCCCCCAAAACAAATAAAGAACTGAAATCACCTTACTATAGGCTGATTCACTGTAGCCTGATTACTGAAAGACCCAAATCAACTCCTTCCCTGCATAGCTTCTTAGCTTGCAAACAGGAGTAGGAAATATTAGAGTGATAGCTACTCATTTTAACACAAATTTCAATATGACATACAGTAGAAGGAGTTTTTGTTCCTCTGATACCTTGGATTTTTCTCCTGGCAGTAGCTGCTGCTGTTTACTTAACTAGATTATCTGATAGCTCCCTTGTCATTTTGTGATCCTAAAATGTCTGTGTGCCAGAAGAGGAGACTAATGCCCCAAATATTTGTAAGAGTTTGGATGGTACTGTCTTTATTTATACTCATTTTTGATAACTGGAAGTTAATTCAGTGGCTTCAAAGCAAACCAGAAGCAACAGAAATATGTCATTATATTTTTTTCTACATTAATAAATTAAAAATTCCTTTAAAAATGTGGGGCATCTGTAGCTGACAGAAATCTGAGTTCTGGAACATTTCAGGGCTGTGTATCAGGCCTACATTTTGAAAGCCTTAGAAACACCTTTGTTTAAATTTAATCATAGGGATTGGGGAATATTGTTAGGGCCAGAGAGGGGGGGAATGTTCTATTGTCAGACCTTTTAGCAACTTGAAAGATTTGCTTTTTGCTGTTTGCAATTGATTGTTTTTATTGATGTAAGGCATCAGTACTAATCTAAAAGCTCCTTCACATCAGTTTTACATCAGTGTTACTTCATGAACTAAAGAGTAGAGACTCAGGCCCTATAATTCTCCATAACTTTAAATGCCAGCAGCCAATCTGTTATTTTGTTTTGTTTTATTAACTAAATATGAATATATGAGTGAAAGAAGCCTTTGTGCCTTTCCTTTTAAATTTTGTTTTTAGGCAGTCTAAAAACAAGTTTCACTTTGGAGGTGAGTGCAATTAGTCAGTTCCCCACAGGAAGGTCCATTTCTTCTTCCTTACTAGGTTTTTCTGTGGTTGACCTTTCCCTCCTCTGCATAATTTAACTGTTCAAAGAGGAAGGTTTGTTATTTGTTTATATTATAGACGTGGAAGTCTAGAGAGACTTGGGTTCTGCTGCAGATTTTCTGTGTAATCTTGGCAATTGTTTATACCAAATTTCTCAAACGTGTCCACAAGTTTAGGCTGTTTCAATTCTTAGTTGACAATTAAGTATCTAACATGAAACATGCACAATTTGTGGACACACTTCGAAATATTTACCTTAATTCTCATCTGTAAAATGGGGCTAATAATATCTACCTCACAGGCCCCCTGGCTAAATCCAGCCATTCCCCTGCTCTCCACGACACACCACTATCTAGCAACACGGTAATGTGTTCTGACACAGTGCTTGAGACCTACTGTTCCTTAAATATCTTATTTAGGCTCTGAAAAATTCAGCCAAAAATTCAGTCCAAAAATAGACTAATTCACCAGGTTCAAAGACTTATGCTACAATAGTGCCTAATGAGAAAGGGTTACAATCTGAATTCACTTCCGGTTTTCTGGAAAAAACTAAAAAATTGTTTATGCATTATAAATAACACAGTATAAATATATATTCAGTAATTCTGAAATCAAAAATACAATTTTAATATGCAAAAGTATAAAAAATGATAAACCCAAGGTTATAATTTCTGTGAATGTCCAGAGAAGCAATGTAGCTGCCTAACATAATAGATGCACACTTACCTCTGTTTATTTATATATAAACCAACCTCTTCTGCCCCACTTGCCCCTTCCCCAAATGTCCCTCCCCCCAAAACCACCACACAAGCCAAGGAGAACTAATATGCAGTTAAGTTAGCACATATACATTATGTTTTTAAAAAACTAATTGCCCCTTGGCAGCTTTCTGGTTTAAATTTCTGAGTAAATATATGGTTTGAACAATTCTGGGGGAGAGTAAGTGCTAATCACCTTCTTCCCAGCAAATAAGCTAATCTTTTTATCAGACTAGCCATAAGTCTTAAAAGATAACATTCACTCTCTCTCCCAAGGTATTTCTAAACAAGAACAAAACAATATCTATGTCTCCACTGACATGGACAAAGAAATCATAAAAATATTTATAATTCCCAGATAGCTAACTGAGAAACATCATTAGAAACATGAAAAGGGTGAGCATAACTGCTGGTCAGCAGGTGAAAGAAAGAATAATGTTGTTATGTTGCAAACCTGAAATAAAGAAGAATAAATATTTCTATGCTAGCTAATGTAGCACTGTACAGTGTAAAGACAGAGGTGTGGGAAAAGAAAAAAAGCAAATTATATGTCCCATCTAAGAAATGTAAGAATCCGATTTCTATGTATTAAACAAACAAAGAAAACAAAATCCAGAAGGGAGATACATGCCTTCAGTTGGCCTCAGTAAGACTCAGCAAAAAGCTTAGAGCACTCTCTGAGAAAACGTACCTGATTTGATCAAAAGAATGAAAAGCTAGATATCAATTTCTGTGCATATACACATTTCTTTTAACTGTTCCAGATTGGAGGGTTACAGAAACAAGGCTTTTACTCCAGAACTTTTTTTCAACTCTGTCAGTTACAGCGCATAAAAAGTCATCTTCTCCATGAGGGAATTTAAATGCCATAAAACAGCACTCAAAAAGCCAGGTGGGAATACATACACAATATATGCACACCAAAGAAATTATATCTTTGCAAGAATCAAATGATCATAAATTTGATGAAGCAGAAAAAACTAAGTAAACTTTTGTCTTGGTTTTAATTGGTCAATTAAAAAAAAATTAAAAACCAATTTTGCCCCAAATTCGCAAACAAAATTGTTGAAATTTAACCCAGATTTAGAAGAAATTTCAGCAGGAAGAGCTGTTCTCCATGACTCTTATAGTAACAGGAAATCTTGTTGCTCAATGATATCCTGACAAAAATAAACAAAAATTAAATCCTTTTGCTAATGCTCTTTTTCACTAGTCACTAGCCATGAGGTTCCTGACCTTCCTGAAGACCCCGTCAAGGATGACTGAGTGGCACAGGAGTGACTCTACTCTTTTAGGCTACACTAGAAAAGTTAAGTCGACTTTTGTTAAGTCGACTTTAATAAGGTCAGCTTTAAGTCGATTTAAAATCGACCTTATTAAGGTCGACTTAACAAGTGGCAACACTTTAAGTCTACTTAGTCCACTTTGTTAAGTCGACCTAACTGCCCTTAGTTCAACTTAACAAAGTGGTTTTATGCGTCCACACTGGGTTTAGGTTGACCTAAGGAAAAGTTAGGTCGAGCTAAGGAGGCTTAAGTCAACCTAATGAGTGGTAGTTATACAGTCGACTTAAACTTTCATTAAGTCAACTTAAGGAATTTCTTAAGTCGACTTAATGAAAGCCTAGTGTGGATGTGGCTTAATTTAAGTCAACTTAAGCCTCCTTAAGTCGATTTAAATTGCCATTGTAGACATAGCCTTAGAGAGGACCTAGACATTAAGGGTGCGTCTACACTTACAAATTAAGTCAACTTAAACTTGCTTAAATCAACTTAATTTAATCTGCATCTACACTGCATTTTCCTTAAGTCAACTTAAGCAGCAGCTTAAGTCAACTTAAGGAAAATTAAAGTTGACTTTATAAAACCTACTTTAAAGTTGACTTCATTGGCTAAGTCGACTTTATTAAGTCAATTTAGCCAATGTAGACGCAGATTAGCCCTAAGTCGACTTAAAGGACTCCAGGGCTCCCCCACTGCCCTTCCTGCCAGGGTGGCTGGCACAGGCAGAGCCTGGTGTATCCACCCACAGGGCAGGATACAGCCCTGCCCACCCTGCTCCTATGCCCTGCCAGTGTCCCTGTCCTGCTCAGCCCCCATTGTACCCAGGTACAATGGGGTAAATGCTGAGCCCCCTGGCACTTGGCAAGGGGTGCCCGCCCTGCCACCATGGACCAGTCCCAGGTTCACCTAGCCCCTGCAAGTCGACTTAGGCATCCAGTGTGGGCGTTCTAAGTCGATTTGGCAAGGTCCCCTTTAAGTCAACTTAACTTTTGACTGTAGACATGCTAAGTTGACTTAACAAAGTCAACTTAAAGTCGACTTTCTAAGTTGACTTAGCTAAATTGACTTAAATTAACAAGCGTAGACATAGCCTAAGAGAAGGTGATTGCTGTTGTGCCCCAAGGGCACTCTCATGCAGCTTGGTTCAAAATTCCATTATTTTATTCCTCTTGTTCAATACATGAGTTAATATTCTAGAGAGGGATATCAATATGATGGTGACCCTCATCTTCTTTGCATCAGACCTATGCAGCACAATCTCAAATATCTCAATGTTTAGATGAAATTGAGACTTGGATAAGAGCTACACTTGTCTGTAACTCAAACTAGGCGAAACAGGTAATTCTGTACAGTTGGTAGAAACATCAGGAGGAGAGAGAGAAGCTGATATTTCCTTCTTGTTACAGAACTTTTGCCCTACTTTTGCTAGTACAGTGAACACTTTTTTCTTTTTAGATCCCCAGGTGCTTTTAAATGGCCAGTTAGCAACAGCAGCTGCTCTTTTTAAATAGAGCAAAGAGCGTATCAATTTGACCTTTCTTTGGGATACAGACATTGCCACAGATATCCCCAATTTTGTTACTTCAAGATTGGATGACCACTGTGCTCTTTAATTGACGCTATGCTTTAACATTGATCAACACATTGAATTGGAGGTATAATTTCCTGCTCCAGGAGCCATACCAGCACTAGCTCTAATTAAGCTAGTGTGTTAAAAATAGAGTGGTCTGTCACTGCAAGTGATGGAAGGGGCTAGATGTCCTGAATACATCTTGCTGCTCAGTCAGAACTAGTGCAGAGGTATCTCCTCAAGCTGAAATTTACACATCCAGATTGAAATGTAGATGTACTCTTTTGGTGAAATCCTGGTCCCATTGAAATTGGTGGTAGTTTTCCCATTGACTGAAGGGGGCCAAGATTCCACCCTTAAACTTTAGCTAGTAGTAAAGGTGGATGTGTTTACCTCAGGGTGTTTATCATTCTTGTGCTTTATGGTCTGTATTAGTTTACAAAAGATTTCTAGGTGCAATTCAATGTGTTGGTTTTGATCTATCAGCTCCTTTATGGTTTCGGTCCTGATAGCTTTAGAAATTGCTTCTTTCCTCATGATCCTCCTCAGTAGCTGAAAATCAGTTGAGAATCTGAAATTCAGAACCTTCAGAAATAAACATCTTGGGGCTGAAGAAAGAAGGACATTTTGAGTGAAAGGCCAAGTTCCTTTTACTGGAGTTCATTGATCTTTAGGATATTTGGAAAAGCCTATCTATTTATACTGACTTTTGCCTGATTGGTTATAAGGGAGTGGTTAGCTCTTTTGGAGTCATGGTTTTTACTTATTTAATTGATAGTGGGTCCTTTTGTTTATTGTTAACTTTATTCTATAATTAATGTGTTGTGTACCTTGTGCATTGACTTAGAGACCCTGATCAGTGTGTTTTGTAAATCCCTTAAGTACAATGCTCTAGAGAAGCTAGACTGCACTATAGTTGCTGGCAAGTTTTTTTTTTATTCTTATTTACAAAAGTGCCCAAATCCCACTATTATCTATGTATATATTTATTCATTAATTCATTTATTTTTAATTTAAGAAAATCAATGGGGAGCCCGATTTCAGTGATGAAATGGGTTAATTTCATAGCTGACTTGAAATGTTGTGACAAGCTATAGTATTCTCTTATGTCATTATTACAGGACTAGTAGAAATAATCCCTTGCAGCTGTGGTAACTCATGATAACACACAATAAATACCCATCAAGATATCTCTTGACAGCAATGAAATTAACTTGTGTCACCCCTGTGTCTAACAGAATGTGGTCCCAGTTTCTTCCTAGTATCCTGTTTCAGATACCAATAAGTTGATATATAGGGAAATGCTTCAGTTAGAAACTAGCGTATATATTGTTTAGAGACAGAATTTTCACTGTTCACGCTGCCAATTTTGTAACAGGTGTTTCAACAAAGGTAGCAACATTATAGGTAAGCAATCAAAAAGAAAAGAATTCATACTTCACACCTCTTTCTCAGTCCCTTCTACTTTCTTTTGAACTTCAATGGGGTCTGTACAACTTTCCTACATACTAGTCATTGTTACTCATAACAAATTATTGCTGAGGTTTCAATCAACACCAAAATCCCCTGGCTCAGAATCATTTTTTGAGTCAGAGCCTAATTCCATTGCAAAGTCTGCTGCTGCAGGGAGCTATTTTGAAATTACACGATAAAGAAGAAACTACCGGTTACTTGCACCTACATCCTATTTCCTACCCCGATACTTAGGTAAAAGTATTTCCAGTTATAAAGGTGAGAACATGTTGTTGTTCTTTGGGATCAATTGGAAGAATGGGTAATCTCTGGGATGGTGAAAATGTTTTTAAAAACAGAAAATGTCTATGCAGAGCTAAAAGGGAAGTCAAACCAGAAGAAATAAATGACAAGCCATATTTTAAATTGTCGTTTTAGATTTTTTTTAAAATGAAAGTTTCAAAAAAGCAATCAGGTGAGACCATAGATAAAACCCATTATTTACACACACACGTAGTCTCTCTCTCTCTGGTTTTGAAAAGCTAAATGTTTGAACACATTCTTCTAATCAAACATGTCTCCCATCACCAGAATGGTAGCCAAACACTTTGTAGTCCCAGTGCAGTATGTATTAGCCCCAATGCTGCTTTCAGTACTCCTTCCCTTGTGACTAGACCGCTTGTGACTTTCATTTTTTATTTTTTAATAAAAAACCTCAATTGGAGTCATGGAATACTCTCAATTTAGTTCTTTTAATAAAATAGAAAAGTTAAAAGCAGCCCAGTCACAAGGGGAGGTGTTACTGAAAGCTAGAGTTTGGTCATCAGCATTACAGAAATAAAAGACAGATTTAAAAATAGAGGCAACGAGGAATGCTGCTGCTCTTAGTGTTGCTTCCCCTGTGGCTGGCTTGCTTTTAGCTTTAATTTTTTATTAAAAAGCCAAATCGGATGCCTGAAACACCTCTGATTTAAATAGAATCTATTTCAGGAAACAAAAATAAACAAAAGATTTAATGTGAAGAATGTGTATCCCAACATTTGTAAACTAGAAAAAATGTTTATTGATCATGTAAATAAACATATATTTATTGTAAGGCCAGTGGATATTCCTTAGAGTGGATGGGCGCCTAATTCTAGACTTAGAAATGATAGCCTTGTATAACTTTGTTTTTTTCTCATAGTGTGCCATTATAAATTATAAGCCATATGAACTATTGAATTAATTATTCAATATTCAATATTATAATTATCATATATATTAGAAAAGGTGTTCTGTTACAAACTGTAGTGAAATGATACCCTGCTAAAATGGGTTATCAACTTTAGGACTCCAGCAGCTCCTCTTTCAAAGTGGCAAGTAAGGTTTTAAAGGCATGTCTACTGAGAAGCTAATATCCTGTGCAACATTTTGAAAGCATAAGGATAAAAGTTTAAAGCCTGAGGTCATTAGGATAAAGGTGTGTCAGCTTAAGTGTATGGTGCTTTAAGAGTTTTAATTGCATAGCCTTGGGATTGCTTTCTGGACCTCGGTTCAGAACCTTCAGGCACCTCTAGCCTCCTAGGCTATGTCTACACTTGCACTTTTAAGTCGACTTAGTTAAGTCAACTTAGTGTATCTACACTTACAATTAAAGTCGACTTAAAGGGAAATTTACAAAGTCAACCTAGAGCGTCCACAGTGGATGCTCTAGGTCGACTTTGTAGGGCTAGGGGGACCTTGGGCAGGTCCACAGTGGCGGGGGGGGAGCACCCCCTGTGTACAATGGGGCAAAGGGGGACAGGGACCCTGGCAGTGCAGAGCCCTGTGTGTGACACTGTCTGGATTTAGGGAAGCATTTATGATATTATTTTCTATGGGAACTATGTCATGTTTGGTATCAATAGAAAGGTAGTAATTTTCTGGGAATGATTATATAGTTATGTCTAGGAATTCTATTTTGATTAGAAGTTAAGAATTTGATGTTATATCCATACTTTAACTTGTGTCATTCTGGAGAAATGTCTTAGACGGGAGGGTGTGAACAACCATTGTCTCCTTAATGTTTAGGAATTTTCCAGGTAGAATGGTCCCAGGGAGTATCCTGATGAGCCATTGAGGACATAAACAATACAACCATTGTATCCTTAATGGCTCATCAGTTTATTCCCTGGGACCATATCACCTGGCAAATTCCTAAACATTAAGGAGACAATGGTTGTTCACACCCTCCCGTCTAAGACAAACGTCCAGAATGACACAAGTTAAAGTATGGATATAACATCAAATTCTTAATTTCTAATCAAAATAGAATTCCTAGACATAAACTATATAATCATTCCCAGCAAATTACTAACTTTCTATTGATACCAAACATGACATAGTTCCTATGGATTATAGCATTTATGAGATATCCATAGAAAATAATATCATAAATGCTTCCCTAAATCCAGACAGTGTCACACTGTGCCCACATGCCCTGCCCTTTGGGGGGCATGCCAGGCTCCCCCTGTGCCCCCCCCCGGCAGGGAGGGCATTGGTGTAGTCCTGGGGTATCCCTAAGTCAACTTAGGGCTACCCCAGGGCTATACTGGCTTAATTCGACTTTAGAAAGTCGAATTAAGCCTTAGGTGAATAGAAAGGTGGTTTAATAAAGTGGACTTAATTTTCATTAAGTCGACTTTAATTTCCTTAAGTCGACTTAAGCAAGCTGCTTAAGTCGACTTAAGGAAAGTGTAGTGTAGACGCAGGGCACATTAAGTCAACTTAAGCCAAGCTTAAGTCGACTTAATTTACCAGTGTAGATGCAGCCCTAGACACTGAACCTCTTAACCAATACATTGATTTAAAGCTGTTTAGAGAACCCAGCTGGGATCCAGCTGAAAAGGACTAGGTGCCGCGACCTACACAGGCAAACATGAGAAATTATCCTTGCTACACTAAAGTGGCTCCCTCCACTTCTGACTTCTAGCCAAACTCAATCAGTTTGAAAATCTCTCTGTTTGTCCCCCTCCCATAAACAACCTGCTACAATCTCCTGCAGCTCTTCTACTCCTATTCTGGAGGAAGGAGTGTGATGTGATGGGGAGGCGTAGACCTGGGGTGTATATCAACAGTCCGTATGTATTTTAAATTCATTATACCTATTGTCCCAATCAACCACCACCATTATTTACCTTATGTATTCTATGTATAGCATCCCCTCCAACCTCCCTGGACTATTATTTATTTTCTTACCCCCCTTCCCCATTTTTAAGTCTGTAGCCTTATAGAACATTTAGAGAACAGAAATTGGTCTAATTCTGTTTTTAAAGGGCCTAGCCCATTTCGGGACTTATGTAACTAATTAAAAATCATTTTGAAATTGTTGGTAAAAATATAACTGCAAACAGATATTAAGAATCTTGAGGAGCATGTTGTCTGTAACTATAAGAAGTTAATATGTGTTGCAACAAAACAAAACACTTAAATGAATTGGGTAACTAACACCTCTAGTCACAATTCAAAGGAAGGTTGGTAGATTAAAAATTGTCATAATAAGCCATAAAACTAGGGTCACAAATTGTCATAATAAGCCATAAAACTTAGGTTTCTGTTAAGGCAATGATTTTTAGTGGTTTGTAATGTTATGAATGTAAGTTTCATGCTTGTATTTTGAAGATGTTGTGCAGATTTCCTTGGAGGATGAGGACTGATAGGTCAGCTATAGAGTGATTGCTTTGGGAAAACTGTTAACCCATGAGCAACAGAGTGTTTTTATTTATTATCAATTATCTATATGAGTTCATTCAAAAGTTGGTTTCACCCATACAGTTGTTGCTAGGACATTTAGTGCAAAGAGACAAGGTACATGCCATGTTGTGATAAACATGTAAGGCTCCTGGATCTTGAAAGATGTATTGTAGACAGTATTGATCACTGTAGCAGTGGAGAGGAGTCTGCACATTTTGCAGCTGTTGTTCTGGTAAGGTCTGGAGTGTTTTGAATTGGTGTGTCCTAGTCTCTGGAGAGCTTCCTTCTGATGATGAGGTTGGTTAGGTTGGGAGGCTGTTTGAAAGCGAAAAGAGGAGGCTCAAGAAAAGGATTTTTTCAGGATGTGGTCCCCACTGAGTATGGGCTGTAAATGTTTGATGATGCTCCATATCGTTTCCAGTGTGAGGTGGTATGTGACAACTAGAAGTGAGATTGGTGGTGGCAGTGGGGGAATAGAGAGGGCTCTGTATTGAAGCAGGTTCTCTTGGGGTATTTAGGTTGCCCATTTTATGATGTAATCTATTTCTCTGGTGGCATGTCTTTATTTCTTGAAGGCAGTTTTAAGTGTGTTCAATTTTGTATCCCATACTTACAGCTCAGGGCATATTCTGTGATATTTGAATGCCAGGCTGAAAACAGCAGATTTCTTGATGTGTCTGGGGTAGTTACTGAATCCATGGAAGTAAGTGTTTGGTTTTCATGCATGGGTTTCTTGTATATAGCTGTCTGTCAGATCCCATTGCTGATGCCCCATTAAGGTTGGAGCCCACGAAAGCTTATGCCCAAAGAAATTTTTTAGTCTTTAAGGTGCCACAGAACCCTCATTTTTTGCTGTATACAGACTAACGCGGCTACCCCTCTGGAACTCGTCACCATGCAAGGCACTGAATTTAGCTGTATGAAATGGAAAATTGCTGATGCTGATCATATTGTCTAGGAAGTTGATGCTGGTATGTAAGTGTTCCAGAGAATTTGATAGATGAGAGGTAGTTGTTGAAGTTCTGGTGGAAATCTATAAGGGAGTTTATATCATTTGTCCAGAGGGTGAAAATTTCATCAATATATCTCAGATAAATCATGAGTTTCATGGTGCCTTTTTTTCAGAAATTCTTCCTCCAGATGTCTTATGAAGAGGTTAGCATATTGCAGAGCCATCCAGAGCCCTGGCAGTTTCCATGGGCAAACACTTATCACCGATTCGTGAACACTTTTTTACAAAGCAAACATGCCCAGTCTGACCAATCGGTCATCATCCTCAAAGAAAACCTGAACAACACCTTCAAAAATCCAGAAGGGAATTTAAATTCATAACTCTGCTAGACAATAAAAACCAGTCTCAGCAGAGACACTGGTTTTATGGCTCATTACAACAATATGTAACCTATCAACTCTCCTTTGTCCTATGACTGCAGAGGTGTTAATTGTTTATTGGTCCAATAAAAGTTATTACTGCACCCACTGTTGTCTCACTTCATTTTAAGTGGTTTCTTGCAACATGTGTTAACTCCTTATGCTTAACAAGCTGTCACACCTGGTACTTAGCTGTAATACTCTGTTTACCATTTCCAGAAGAAGCATGAAAGCTTGCCTCTTCCACCAACAGAAGCTGGTCTAATAAAAGATACTACATTACAGCCCTTGTTTCTCTCATATCTTGGAACTAAAATAGCTACAATAACATTGCAAACAACATTTATTAATAGTTCGTTTTGCAGAATTAGCTATGGACATTTAATTAAATAAAGCAATGTAAATGAAGAAACATTCACTTTATATGGTAAGGTCCCAATAAGTTATTGGGCTTATATAATAAATTACCTGAAACCACATAAAATAAACAGGAAGCAACTGCTTTTACTTCTTACCCAAAACAGAAAAGATGGAAGATTTGGCTTCTAAGTGTATTGGAAAACAGACTATTTTTAAACTATACCTTATAATTTTATAATTTTCCCACTTCCTACCTATAGCATTAGCAATATCTTAAATTCTTTAAAAGGCTGTAACTGGTCTGTCCCAACTATAATATTTGGCAAATAATTTTGCCTACTGAGATGTTCCCTTAGTCGCATTCCTTAATTTTCTTTGGTTTATGCCCTACATAGTAACCAAAGGATAATTTTGACAACATTGTATTGTATTCCTTTTCAAATATCCAAAGGAAAGTTTCATTCTAAAAGTGCAATAAAGTTTTTCTTTGCAAATGGAAGGAAGACAGTAAATATTCTTTATAGAAGCTCCAATCTAATCTAATTTAATTTGCTATGAAGTTTCAAAATATGGTGCAAGATTATGATGTAGTCTTTCAAAGTCATTTTCTGCTCAAGTATGACATCTCCCCATTTTCCAGATTAGATAAAAGGAAATGTCCCTTCATTGAATTTAAAATTACCAACTATGAAGCTTTCAAGTTAAAGTTGTCATAATTTGTATGAGATGTTGGGCTTCTATTGTTTGTCTTTTTTCATTCTGGCTTGATATGTAGGGCTACCTGTGCAGTAAAATGTTTCTTACAGCATGTCACCATATGAGAATTCTATGTGTCAGCTACTCAATCCAGTGTTTTAGTATGCATCATTAAGGTATGTATGTGCATGGGTGTAATTTGGATATATATTTCTTGACTGAAGGAGGAAAATTGAGAGCTGACTGAGCTAATTGTGGGTTGATGATGTAAATTAGGGGATATGTTTTTCTCTGATTACTAAATATGTTTGATGAAAATCAAATTCATTAGTAAAGAATAAACACACATAACTATAATTAAACTTTATTGATCTTTGGCATATGGCCCTGTTGGTTGTAAACATCCACAGCTGGTGGTTATAAACTTTCTGATGAAAGTGTTGCCTGCCAAAACACTGGTGTTCCACTGTAGATTAAAGCCAATGAGATGTGGTTTATTATGACTGGCTCATGCAGCATATATAAACTGACAGAAAATTTCCAATGAATAGATGATGTTTCAGGATTCTGCTAATGGTGCAAATGCATGTTTAACGAAGTGGAGTGGAATTTCAGTTTTAACAGGGTTATCGTGGAATATGATTTATAAGGGTATATATGAAAGGAGCCCTGAGTTCTTCCAGGTTTCAGAATGGTGAGTCAGGAATGATAAGGCAAAAGCGCCTACCTATTGATTTCACACATTAGGCAATAGAGTGAGCAGTTGTCTAGCAAAGAGTAGCATTTCTTTCCTGCTTCGTATTTCTTTTCTTTTTATTTTAAGGTAGAAAATATAATTTAAAAATCTACTTCAGAAGGAAATTAAGGATTCAAATGTCAGGAAATGGCAAAGTTAAAGGTTACACAAGCAGTGTTATGTCGTTCAGATGTGTATGGTTTAAAATACAATCTTCATTACAGGTTCCTTTTTTGGACTTGCGGGGAGGATCCCCGCTTCATTCAGTGCTCACACTTAGCAGTGACTAAGACAGGGATGTCTGGTCAATTGGCATGATATCCAGAGCATCTCACCCTATTCACTACTACATGGCTTCAAGGTGTATTATGACTCAGGCTGGCGTCCATTGCTTCATTCGCTGCATAAGTAGTATGCGGTGAAGTGAATGAAGTAGGGATCGGCTCGAAATTGAATATTGGTCTTGTATTCAAGGCACTGGACTATACAGAGGACATCTAGAGTCTGTTCCTCCTTTGTCATATATTTCTACTTCCTGCATAGCTTTAGGAAAGTCCATTATTAATTCTGTGCCACAGTTCTGCATTTGTAAAATGTGGATAACAACACTTCTTTGCTAAACAGGGATAGTATGATAATAATTTATAAATGTTTAAGCGACAATCATGTACTATAGTGATAGCAATAGAAAGCCTAAGAGAAAATGAAAAACCTTTATTCAGTGTGAGTTTGGATGAAGTAAAGTAAATAAGACATGCAGCTACATCCATAGCAATGAAGATAAGAAGATATACTAAACATTTGCCACAGTCCCAGAGTACTGTCCATCCAGTTCACTCAATGAGGAGAAAAGTAGAATGAACTCATGGAATTAAGAAATATAATGTAATGCACATTACCGTAACTTTGTCATTTCCTAACTTCTGAGTACTTTACTCACAGCCTTGAAGTTCTTTTAATGTAATTTTGAATGGAAGTCTATCTATGTTCCTTCAATTATAAATATTTGCAGACACCATACTTTTTTTTAAATCAAATATGTTTGATGACTGCTAGATGTTTTCAAAGTCTTAGTAATGTGATGTTTTCTGGCCACAAAGAATTGTGGAATTTGATCTCAAAGAACTGCGGGATATGGGCCATAACAAGAATCACAGCTATTTTAGGAAGAGCATACAGGAACTGCACTACAGGAAATTTAAATGCACTGGACAGAACATATTATTAGATTGCACTGCCAATGTTTTCCAAAAAAAAACCCTTTTGCAGATTCACATCATTGGGCAGACCAACATATTTGATATCCTCAAACATTTTCTTATGGTTGTTTATATAGCACTTGTAAACGGCTACCAAAGACAAAAGAGATGACCAACCTTAAGGACACCAAATATGAGATTTTCAGGTTGACATGATTCCAGAAAAAAACTAATGAATACCCATTTTCCTTTTACCTTGTTGCTTTCCTTACTTGAAATCTCAAAGGCTTTGATGATAATTTAAATATCATTAAAAACAAAAAAGTATAAAATGATATTTGGGGGACACCGTTAGGTCCACTGACTCTACCCAACTGAAAGATTGGTCCATAGTTATTTTACATACATCTAGTATAAGGAATATTACTGTAAATGAAAATTAATATTATATTGTATTAGATCAAGTTAGAATTGAGTACCTGCTACCTCTATGACCATAAGCAATATAACCTGCATTGGTTAACACCACAGTTAATTAACCCAGACCCTCAGGAAGTGCAAATGGCTTTGGACAGACAAGTGCCTGAGAAGGGTAGTGGAACCCCTGATGGAAGAAATGCCATCAAAAGGTGGATGAGCAAATCTACTTAGTATATTAGCCAACCGCATCCACATAGGATAGATTGGGCCTTTCAGCCACAGCTGGTAACCATTCTAGGAGTGGAGCACTGAAGGCAAGAAGATGGAAGGTTTCCTCTGCACTGGCAACTCTTGCAGCATAGCTGGTTCCAAATGTTTCTGTTTCAGTCCTTCCTTTGGTCCAAACCAGTGAAGTTGAGAGGGAGATTATAACACATGGGCAAAGGAGTGCCTCCATATTAATTGCCCAGGCTATTGCAGCCATATTACATGGAATGACCACTCCATAAAAAATAACTTTCTGGCTTGGAAGCAGGAATGTTAGGACCCTATGCCCAGGATTGACAGATGATGATGACCTACAATACACAAGCAGCCTATGGAAGTCAGCTTGATAGACCATGATAGACCATGAGCTGTATAAATTCAATGTTTACATTGCAGCACTTCAGAAAAGAAGACTTGCAGGTGCTAGTTCTAACCAAAAGGCCTTTTTTGGCAGGGTAAAAACAGTAAAGAAAATCATCTGCATGGTGTTGGTTTTGCTGTGAGAATTAAGTAGGAAAATCTTCGAGAAACACCCATTGGGAAGTCAGATCTCATTATCTCACTTAAATTTCAGATGATTATTGGCTTTGTGAACATTATTAGTGCTTATGCACCAACACTCAAATCTTGCCCCAAGGAGAAGATACATTTTACAACTTTTTGTATCAACTCATTAAAAGCATACCATCAACTAAGAAATTTTTAGTCTTTAAATTTTAGTCTTTAAAAGTGCCACAAGACTCCTTGTTTTGTTTAACTCATGGCCAGGTCTCCTAGGACATTTAGTATTGGCAAGATGAAGGAGAACAGCCAATGACACCTTGAATTCTGCACCCAAAACCAAATGTGTGTTACCAATTCATATTTTGCAGGAAAAGATTTCCTCAAAGTATCATGGTGATATCCATGATCAGGCCACTATCACCAATCAATTTTTGTTATGGTAAGGAGGAAACATCTAGCCTCAGTGCAGAACACTCACACATTTCACAGGGCTGAATATGATCATTAGCAAATTGAAGATTACAGCTAACAACCTCTATAGAGCAAAACTTCAGAGCAAGCCCAAAGTCGATGCTTCTAATGAAGAAAGAAAGAAAGAAGTTTGTGGAGTTTGTGAAGGCTTTTGAATTTAGCATGCATGAGAAGTCATTACATGAGAAGGCAGAGGAATTTGGGAAAGATTTAAGGATAACAATACATAAAACAGTTTTAGTTACATTTGGGGGAAAGATAATCAAAAAGTATTGGTTTGAAGAAAATGAAATGGAATTATTACCTTTTATTAACATTAAGAACACAATAAGAAGCCAACACAGAGCACCTAAGTAAGACTTCAACACGCAAAAGCCAAGGTATAGCAAGCAAATAGATTCTGTGCAAAGCATTACTGGATCATGCTCTGGGAAGAGATACAGGCAGCTTCAGATACTGGAAATCTCAAAGTCAGGTATGATGGCCTGAAGAAAGCTCTAGGCCCCATCATTAATGAGGATGGCCCTCTTAAACCACAAAGGGGTAGAATTATTACAGATAAAAGTAAGCAGCTGTCTCATCAGGTTGAACATTAAGAGCTATGTGCACAAGAAAGGAACATTATTGCTTAATCACTGGATCAAACAACAACTCTACAGGTCATGCTAGAGCTAGATGTGGAGCTCACTGTAGAAGAGTTAAGCAAAGCCATTAATTTGTTATCAAATGGAAAGGATTTCCCAGTGGAAATTTTTAAGTGCAGGAAAGAAAGTGTACTACCATATCTTTATCAGTTACTAGTTAAATGATGAAAAGAGGGTGGAGCGCCACAAGAGATGCATGATGCAAACATCATCACTCTGTGTTTAAAAAAGGGCAAAAAGGGAAATTGTAATAACTAGAGGAGTATCTTGCTAGTAAGTGTGGCAGGAAAAGCTTTTGCAAAAGTCATCTTACTGTGCTTACAACAACTAATGAATTGTGTCTACCCTGAATTACAGTGCAGATTTGGGGACAGAATATCAACTTTAGGCATGATATTTTCTCTGCATCAACTTCAAGAAAAGTGCAGAGAGGAAAATTGACCATAGAACATTGTCTTTATGGCTCTAATCAAATCACTTGACATAGTCAGCAAAGTATGTCTATTTGCAATACTAAAAAAAAAAAAAGATATGCTGTCCCTCCATCTTAAGTCTTATACATTCATTTCACAACATGAGAGCAAATGTCCAGTTTGATGGGTCTACTTTAGTCAGCTTTGTGATGAAAAGCAGAATGAAGCAAGGATGTGTTCCTGCCTCTACACTCTTTGGAATCTTCTTCTCATTACTTTTGAACTGTGCATGTAAGGATGCAAAAGATGGAGTCTATCTCCACACAAGATAGGATGGGAAACTCTTCAGTCTCTCACAACTTAAGGCAAAGACTAAAATCAAAATGTTATAATCATGGAATTTCTATTCACTGATGCTGCTGCTCTTATAGTCCATGGTAAAGATCTACTACAAGAACTCATGGACTGCTTTTCATGTGCATGTCAGATAGCAGCATTAAGAAAACAATTGTATTAGCACAGGGTGCTTCACAAGTTCCAAAGGGTTAGCCGTGTTAGTCTAGTTCACCAAAACAAACAAGGAGTCCTGTGGCATTTTCAAAGTCTAACAAATTTATTTGTTAGTCCTTAAAAGTGCCACAGGACTCCTAGCGGGATTTCACAATATCTTTTAATCACCTTAAATGCAAGCCAGCTAGAAGTAGTTCAAAAGTTTAGCTCTTTAAGGTCTACTGTGACTACCAATCTCTCACTGGATAAAGAGCTAAACATTTGCATTGAAAAGGCTGCCATCACTTTTAGTAGACTAATCAAAAGAGCATGGAAAAACTCAAGGCTCACATTCAAGACAAAAATGCTAGTATACCAAGCTTACATCCTCAGCACTCCCATGTATGGTGGGGAAACATGGACAATTTACACTAATGTGGAGAAAAGATTAAACAGTTTCCACTTATGCTGCTTACACCATATACTCAACATCAAATGTCACGATAAAGGTAACAACACAGAGGTTCTTCAAAGGGCAAATATACCAACTGTGACATCCTTGCTCAAACAAAGATGACTGCACTGGAGTGGTCATCTGAGCAGGCTGGAAGATGGACACATTTTTAAAGATATTCTATATGGGAAACTGAAGGCAGAAGAACAAGAGGACATCTCAAGCTTTGCTATACAGATGCAATATCTCATACAAAAGAGATATGAAGGAATTTGGAATTTATCCTTATTGATCAGAAACTATGGCAAATGATCATTACATATGGCACCATCATCTCCATAAGGGCATCAAAATCCATGATAGGAGCTGGCTCCTACAGCTTGAAGAGAAAAGAGCTTGTAGGAAGCAAGCAGCTCCCAGCCAAGACACACATATTTGCAATAAGTGCCAAGGACTATGTAAATCTTGGATTGGACTATTTAGTCACATGAGACATTGCAAACTATCTACCTCATAGTCTGCAATTTCCACTGTCCCTTGTAAATGAAAAGGTGCCCATGAATAATAATAATAATAATAATAATAATAATAATAATAATAATAATTAATAGAAAAATGACTTCTAAGCAAAAACATTGGATGAGAGTGTGAAAAATAATGGAGAGCAAAAATCTCTTTCTGGAACCTTTTAAAAATTCACTGGAATCTGTAATTATGATTTTTTTCATTTTTTTTCTAGTACATTGTAATGAAAGCACACACATATAATGCAAAACTACATGAATAATAATGTATTAGAATGCATTTTTTTCTATTTAAACTATCTCATTTTTGTTTTGTGTGTGTGTGTGTGTGTGTGTGTGTGTGTGTGTGTGTGTGTGCACATGTGTTTTTGTATATACACATTTTCATTAGATCACCTCTTTATCAAAATTAAATGATTTTTAAGTGATTTTGAGGCCAGGTCTTCATTCACTTGACGTTAGTGTGAGATCTGTCATTTACTTCAATCAGACCATTATTTCCTCACAATGAATTTAATCTAAATATTTTAAATCCCTTATAACCGTTATAATCTTGTATACTCAGACTGTCTTATTCTGGAACAATGTCAAGAATGAATAACCTTTGGGTTTTAATGGGAAAATTCTGCTCTCAGTTAGATGGTACTAACCAACTCTGCATCTCTGGCAAAATTTATCTCAAGATGCAAATATTCAGATCCATTTTACTTCCAAAATGTTTTTAAAGAGCTGTTTGTATACAGAACCTACTATATTCCGTAACTATTACTGAATCTATCCATCCATGAATTACCTATCAAACTCTAGAAAAGTTGCAAGAGCAGGTCCCCGATTAAAGGGAAAGTTGCAGGGAAAGGTTTGGCAGTGCCACTCCAGTGGATCCTTACTGTGAAGGAAATAGAGGGAAGTTGGGCAAGAGCTGCATGTAGGCCTAGAACTGCCCAGAAAACATGACAGATGTATGAGTTTTCAGGGTGGAACTGTTGACATTTCTGCAGAATGTTATAGAGACAACTTTGCACCCCCAAAAAAGAACTCTGAAGGGATTCTCATAGAGTTTTCCATCCTCTAGATGACATCCTATGTGTACTTCTGCAGAATGGAATGTTCTGACCCATGGTAACAAAAGAAAAGTTATTTACCAGCTACTAAAGGACTTTTACAATCATTGAAGAGTAAAAAGTTAAAAAACTAATACAAAATTAATAAAAGAAAGTTGTATATTGAAATTCATGTATGAAAAGATTTGTCACACTTCCAGTCTAAAAACAGAAAATAAAGCTAGTACATTTTAATTAGAAAATAAAATTAACTATTAACTAGGGAAGAAAATAAATGGAAAATCGATTGGGATTTAGCAAAGCAAAAAGACAAGAGAAACTCATTCATCTGTCCCTTTTCAGTAAGCTGGTCTTATTGAGACATTTTATTTATAGAAACTATAAGACTCAGATCAGACCATAATTGATAGTTGATACCAGATTAAATTTCAGAATTCTTTCATAAACAGAAAATGTGTGATATATAGTTGACTAGATGTACACACAAAAATACATATATGGTAATCACAGTGAACCACTAGATGTCAGAGCCATTACATACAAATTCATCCAAAAATATATGTATCTGACTGCAGAAATCTGACTTCCAGAAGGGGAATACTGAATATGGCCGTTTCAGAAGTGATAGTTTAATATAAGTTAATAATATAAGTTACTTTGGCAGATTGCTGAACTGAATAAGTGATGACATTATTTTAGACTGGTCAGTTACTGTACTGACAGAATACAGTTGATTCCTTCATTTATCAATCATCTCCATTAATAAGGGTTGAGAGGTATAGTTGTATAAAGGAGAAAGAAGTGTGAATGCTTATCTGGAATATTGGAACCTCTTAACTCTGTAAAATTGGGTCAGAAATATCATATGAGCAGATTGTTACATACATTTTCTGCAACTTTCTGCTTCTATTTGTATTAGAAATACCAAAGACAGCCTCTTTTGCAACTCTTAATATTTTCAGTTCAAGTTTTGAGAGATGGTTTACGGGAATCATATTTCTTCCAAACCAGTTTGCCCATTGTATTGTCTTCCCACATGTTACTGTTTTCATGTGATGTTATGCTAAGAGCACCTCTTCCAGAAAACAAGGGATGGAAGGGCAGTCTCTAGTCATCTTTAACATCTGACAGATTATCTGATAAAATGTTGTGCATTAATATTATGACATTACTATATTATCAGAGGCTCTCTTTCTCCTCAGGCTGCCTCTATATAAGAACTTTGCATAGCCCCCAACTAACAACAAGAGAGCATGTCTTCTCAGTAGTAAAAACTTGCTTGAGCACTAAAAAAATATAGCTTGGAAGATTATTCATTACAATGACACCTGCCATAACAATAAACATTATAATCTAAATTCTGTGAGGTGCCAAGCTATCACGACACCTACTGGAATTTATTGGTTTATATACTTGTATAACCAACTATCCTCCATGTGAGGAGGCAAGGAAGACATATTATCCTCATTTTACAGCTATGGAATTGAGGCACAGAGGTTAAGTTGTATTTCCCAAGCTCACAAACGATTGTGAAGAGGTGTGAACTGAACCTAACCTCCTGAGTCAATGGGAGTTGATGAAATTCTGCACTCTAGGAGAATCTCACCCTAACTGATTTTCTTACCTCTGTGAGGTAGGAATAGTAAGTAGCTTTATCCTCATTTTACAGATAGAATAATTAAGGCACAGGGAAGTTTTGATGTGCCTAAACTTACACAGGGAATCAGAGTCAAGATAATTAGAACCCAGGTTCCCTCTGAAGATCAGAACCCCAGTTTGCCACTGTGTCAGGGTTACCAACTCACATATTATTTTAATCAGTCTTGTGATTTTGCAGGGCAGGAAGCGTTTATTGTGTTTCTGTATCTCACAGTCAGAATTTCTTCAGAATTGTACTGAGGCTGCACTGAGGCTGCACTTCTGGCTTCAACCGCTAGCTGTCAGTCGAACAGACTCAGCTGTTTTTATTTGGGATTGCAGTGTTGGTTGTGTCCACAGAGGCTGCTGCAGTAGCATCATCTACTTCAGCTTCCCTTCCCACTTTGCAGTTGTGACATAAACTGATTGAGCAGAGCTAAGAAGCATTGGCCTGAGCCTTGAGGGTGTTCCTTCTCCTCCTTGGCTATGTCTACACTTGAAAAGTTAGGTCGACTTAATAAGGTCGACTTTAATTCAACTTAAAGTGGACCTTATTAAGTTGACTTAACTTTTCAAGTGTAGACATGACCCCTTTTGGCCTTATTAAGTCAACTTAATGTTTTAAGTCGACTTTAAAAGGTCCAACTAGGCACTACTCTGCATCTTCACTGGCTTAATTCAACTTAATAAAGTCTGAATTTGAATTAAAACGAAGTTTATTAATTGGAACTAACTTTTCCTTAATTCGACTTACGGAGCAGCTTAAGTCGAATTAAGAAAAGCCTGGTGTAGACGCGGAGTAAATTAAGTCGACTTAAGCCTCCTTAAGTCGACAATTTCTAAGTGTATATGGACCCCTTGTTACTTTCAGTCCCTTGCAAAGTGCTGGACTGAGGAGGGGAAGAGTAGCAAACCTGTGCAATTGAGGAAGGGTGATGAAGAGAATAGAGCAAGGAACTTTCACCCTCCCTCTCTCTAGCACAGAGGTTTGACACTGTGGGTGTTGCTCCTTTTCCAGGAGAACCAGGAGGAAAGTTTGGGAGGAATGATGATGCCAGGTGGCTTGTACCAGCCCCTTGTGGTGGGGCACAGTCCTTGTGGTGGGCCCCTGGCGAGGTGTGGAGGGAGTGCCATCTATACTCTCTGACTCCCCTCAGTCTGTGAAGCAGTATCAACATGTGCTGTGGCCATGAATATTTCCATTTCCAGCAGCATCTGCACCCAGTGCTGGCTCTGCCTCTGCCGCTAGAGGCCATAGCATGCACCTTTCCCCACCCTGAAAACCCGAGGGGGGCCGAGGCAGGTATTGGCTCTCCCCTAGTTGGAAGCAGCTGGTGGCTGAGGAAGCTTTGTCTGTGCCTTTGATAGCTGTGTATTTGAAACATTCCGGGGGAGGTGATGTAATTAAAGAAGGTTGTATGAAGGTCTCTGGTAGGTTTATGGGTAGGTGGCTATCAAGCATATTTTTTACATGTTTCTGTTTTTATCTGGGTTGGGGGGAGCACAGCCAAAAAATGTTACCAAAAGGTGCGGGGGAAGCTCAGCTTAACAAGTTAGAAAACTGTTGCTCTAGCTCAGCAGCACTGCCTTTCACATCTTTCAGTCACCCAATACTTTCTAGAGGGTAGGGGAAAGGAACATGGCAAGGACAGTAGACAGCAGTGGTGGGTAGATGAGCTAGGCAGGGGGTCCCTTGTGTAGGTGTTGGTCTCAGAGCAACGTCTCAGGCAAAGAGCAGACCATGGGGACGTGAGATGGCCAAAGAGCTGCTGAAATTCACTATGGTGTGAGCAGGGGATTGTGTAGGGATGCTTGCTTTGGAACAAAGGAGTGTGCTTGTGAAGAGTCCTGCCTATGAGTCAGAAGAAAAGGAAGGAGATCTCTCCTTGGATATGTTTATTTTTTGCTCTTTCAGAGCGAGTCCCTTGACATGCCTGTGCCCCCTCCCACACACATACTCATGGAAGCAATTGCCCTTCAGAGTTCAGAAATTAGAAAACAGACAAAAATGTACAATTTTAAGACAGTTCTGTGATTTTTGGTCTGTTTTATGCTACTTAGAATTGGAAGGCTGGCAACATTTCTGTACAAAGTGAATATCAAATGCTAAGAGATCAGAACACTGGCATTTTGCACCCCCGCTGCACAGGTGTAAATGACTAAGGCAGTGGAGAATCAGACCTCTTTGATTGTGTAAGAGTGTTTGTGGATTTCATCAGGTTTGGATATCTGGCTTTGCTAGATTCTCCTGTGCCCACTTTTAGCCACTGATACCTGGCTTCTACACTATGACTCTGCTTCAGTTATAAAGAGTGTTCAGCAGCAGTAGAGCAAAGCTTTCTATTTCCCTACTGCACAGTGCTTAGGGTCCTGCAATCAGCTCACAGTGTCTCCTCTAGCATGACTGCCCCGTTCAATGAATTTACACAAATTGCAGAATTTTCTGAGTGGCATACCACCTACTCTCCCTCCCCTGCCTTTTTTCCTATGGTCACATTTCCAAGCCACCACTTTGCAGTTCTCCCCCTCCCCAGCCTACCCCCATTACACAGTTTTTATTCCTGTGTTGACCTTTGAATGACCCCATGTGCTTACTCCCGTGCTTGGACTAATGTGGTTAACACCACACAATTAATTAGGCTTAAGAATTTTGTTTTCGGAGATTCTGTTCTAATACAGTGTTTTGATTTTAAGTGCTTTAACTATTTTTATCAGTATGTGCGCACCAGGATGTCAGAACTTACATACCAATATTTATTAGCATTTCTTCAAGCACAAAACTTGCACATTTTTTCTTCTTTAGTTCCTGCTTCATTACATGTGATTCATCTTTTCCAGTGTTTTGTTTTGATAAATCTTCACCACAGTTTCATTTTTCCACTATTATATAGTGTCAGCTAACTCACAAAACCGGAAGAACAGTTATTAAAATGTTCATGCTTCACAAATAATATTTTGACTATTGGATAGATATGAAAGCCAGCAAGAAAAATATTCTGGCGTGATTTGCAACATGCTATCTTTCAAATGGCAAAAATATCAAAATATAATTGAAACACCCTGGCCATAAAGTAATCCACTTTCCATTTTCAGAAGAATACAGTAAGCCTTTGTCTATGAATTTTCAGGTCTCGAACCTGCACCATATACCTACTGAGACAGATGGAAATAAAAAGAAATATGGACAAACACACTTTGAATTATTATCCTGGTAATAGTTTTAAGCCCTAATCCTACAAGCAGTTATGCATCTGCTCAATTTTAAGCATGTGCTTAAAACTGAGTTTTTTATTAATATTTCCAGGATCTGGACCATTGTGTTTAATGCAAAGAGAGGTGAAGGGTGAACTGGGGAAAACACAACACTCCTAGTCAAAATGAAACCATTAGCTTAATACAGGATGTATAAATTGGGCTGAAGAAATGGGGAATTCCCCTTGTTAAATGTTTACGATGTGAGCCTTGTTTGAAAAGCAGAATAGCTGTATTTAACTATACTTCCACTTCTTTAATGTATTGACCAGATTTCTTTTCACATACTCCTTTGGGGAGGGAAGCTGCTTTGTACAATGAAAAATTAGCAAAATATGTTCTGAATGGCAAACTGAAATCATGGAAAAATATACAGTGTGTACATACATTATGTACAAAGAGTGAGACACAGAATGCAGCTGTTTGTTGGATATGTGAGTGACTATAAATACATATGTGTGAATATTGTGTATTTTTTTAGTTTTTGTTTTTGATTTATCCCTCCAAGGTTAAGATGATTAAATCTAACTCCTTTCTTTCTGTTTCATCCGTCAGCATGAACAGATAGTAGAAACCGTCTTCACCTTCAGGAATAATTTTTGTTTTCATTATGTGTGAAGCAGAAACAAAGTAGATTTAATTTAATCTGTTGAATTCACTTTATAGAGATAATAGTGAGAGTGTGGTATTTTCTATAAAGTAACCTGAACAAACATGACGTGGAAATTAAAAAGGGAATTTGTAAATAAAACACTTAAGCCTCACTTTTACTAGTCCTTTTATAAGGACACTTAAACAAACCACCTTATATTACAGACAAATTTGCCATCTGCAGATTTTTCCTTTTATTTATCTTTTCCCCTGTTCTTTATTATCTTTGTGTAGGTTTCTTTTGATGTAAATGCTCATATTATTTAGTGATCTCTTTCATTTGGTTTCAAGTAAAATAGAAGATGCTGAACAGCTCTGATGTGTTTTCATCTAGGCTCAATCCTCCATTGCTTTAAGGCAGCTATTAGTTTGCATTTTATTTTTACTGTGGTAACTATATTAGCTATAGTGCAGTCAGGACTAGCATGCTCATAATTTTGAAGCTTTCTAAATTTTTAAATTTGTAAATTCTAAACTTTTATTTTCAAATGGCTTTTCCATGTAGAGTGTTTTGGTTCTCGATGCCGGAACAATTTGGCGGGAAAGAAATTTTTTTGTGTATTTTAAATTTAGACATAGAATCTATTTCTTCCCAAATGAAACAGCTTAAATGATATGTTAAAAATAAACACATAATTCCAGCCTTATTCTCCTGGTTAGAACTCAGTTGCACTGTGCAATCATCTCAGAGGAAAGTACAAATACTTACAAGGTTATACTTATCATTAAACAAGGAGATATTTATAATTATTAGCACATGCACAAAGAATTACCATTTCACTTCAGAGACATGGGATCAGCTTCAACCTATGGTGTGAAATTAAATGAGTCTGTAGTTTCAGCTGATTCCCTGAAGAACAAGGATCCATCCCAAAGAAGCACCATATGTAATAATAAATCATATAGGATATATATCTAGTAGAAGCTAGTAGCTAATGTAGCCATGAAATTGTATTATGTTTTATAGGTACTGTGACTATAATTTTGTTCTGCACCTCTTTGAGATGAAGCACAAAACTCATAGTTCAAGGAAAGAAAAAGCTAAGGTGGCTTTAACATACCTCTGTGTCAGCACAATTCCTTAGCTACTGAAGAGTGAACTGGGCCTCACTATAATCTAACCAGCCCTGAGCAATTGTCCAAGTTACAGAGACCTGTCTTCTGTTGCGTATGCGGTGGCAGCTCCATTCCCTTCAGTTCCTGGCATGCTCTACATAAGGGCTTATAAGTTACTTTGCTCAAAGTTTGTGCTGGGAGGAATTCTTCTCTAGTGTAAAGGGATTCCAACAGATAGCAGAATCCTTCCTTGGTAATTGTTTTAATTACCCTGTCAATATGAAATTATAATTGGACGGCATCCAAAGTTCACTGTTAGAAACAAACCAAAGCTAAAGTTGTCAATTAACTTACTCTTAATATTTTCAACTTTTCTGTTTTACGTAGTGCTTGTCGTGCTGCTCTACCATACCTGTAATAAAGGGATTCATCAGAGACAATTTCAAGTGCTTTCACTTTAAGTAGGTTGGCATTGCTTATAAGATCATCCTGTGTAGCAGTGAACACAGTTCTGAAGGCAACAAAGTTCAGGAAGAAGTATCAATGATGAATTATGATGATCATGAATTAACCTCAACAACCAAATTTATAGATATGAGAATTTGACATTGACTTCAATATAAAAAATGGCTAACTGCTTAATAATAGACTTCCCTCCACACAGGGCAAAATTGTTACTAAAGCAAAATTAAATATGAAAAACGAAAAGCAACAACTGGTGTTTCACGTTTTACTGTGTACTCTGTTCTCATGAGCTGGAAAAATCACATTATCTGTTTCAAGAAACATCAAACTTCCATAGTTTGCTAAGGAACATTGAACCATCAGATTAGGTGAAATTCCCCAGATTTGCCTCAATCTTGCAAATCCACAAATCTCTGGGACAGCTCCATAGGCAATGCCAGGGAGCGTGAATACATGCAGCCAATTGCACGTGGATGGAGAGTTTGAGAGCATGGTCTTTTTTAATATAATGAGGAATTGAAGGAAGGTCAGATCTCTCATCTCTGTGAGATTGTGACATTTCACACAAAGTCAAACCACTGTGTATTTAGGATTTGTTGTTGACAGCACATGTAGAATTCTTCTAATTGTTCCAACTCAGTCTGTAAGAGGGTCCAAGTTTCTGACATGTATAGCAATACAGGTAGTACACAGATTTTATAGATTTTGAACTTTGTTTTAGCATGAAGATCTTTTTGCATCCAGGAGTGAAGCAAGGACTTAATGCAGGAGACACCAAGGCCTATTTTCAAAGAATGCCTAATTTGCTGTGACTGTTTGAACTCTGCTTGCAGGCTAGTGGCCCAACTCTGAGGTATTGACCTCAGTCTTTCCCACAAGATGTACAACCCCATACTATGAGTGGTGTCTTGGAAAACTTGGAGAGCAGGGCTGAAATTCTTTTAATTTCTTCACAAGCAAGGCATCAGCATCAGCATAGTCTTGGTTGGTAAAGACTTCTTGAGCAATGTGGATTCCAACATCTGTAGGAGAAAGTTTTAATATCCAGTTGATTGCTTGATGGAATAGTACTGCGGCAAAAATGCATCCTTGCTGCATAGCTGAGGTTTCATAGAAATGGAGCAAAAGACATGACTCAACAAACACTTTTTTCTTTGGTACCTGAGTGAAAATCATCAGAGTCAGCAAAACATCTGGAATAACAGCTCTTTTCAGTACAAGCCAAAGTATTAACCTGTTGACCGATGGCAACCGATGATTTGATATTGATATGGGTCACATGAAGTTAAATTGTCAATGCAGCGCAGCTAGAAGGTGCAGGGTACAGAATGGCATCCATTATTGACTGCACATCAGTGAATCCTGATTGCCATGGATGATGACGTCTGTTAAGAAGTGGCTGCAACCTACCGAGGAGAATGTGAGGGAAGATTTTTACAAGGACCGATAACAATGAGAGTCTGTAGTTGCCACATTTGGTGTGAAATCCTTTCCCCTTATCCAGGGCAATTACGATGATGCAGTCTTTCCATTCTGCTGGTTCTTTGATTCCCACACTTTTAAGAACAGTACTGGTACTTATAACTATTCAGTGGCTACTCCTCTTCCTTTCATTGCATTTCATTTGTTGCATACTGTGGCAACATGGACATCAGAAGTCATGAGCAGGAACAGAACAAGGACTTTTTGCTACAAAACACTAATAAATGGAGAATCTCCAACAGCTATATAAGACTATTAAAGTATTAGAGGACATTAAAGTAGCCAGTACATTACCTAACATGGAAAAATTCTATTAAAACATACAATAATGACTGTTGTAGTATAAGTATAAGTAGTCTCTTCAAATAAATGTTAGAATGTGACTTGGGCTGCACACACACACACACAGAAAAGTAAGGAAGAATAAGAAACCAAATTAAACAACTTTCATATTTTATTTTTTATTGTGCTGTATCTGTCTGCAACTGGAACGTAGATCTTGGGTCTGGGCACATTAGAGTATGAAGAGGCAGTGCATTTCTGTCCTTCATATGCTCCTTATAATTGGTTTTGTTATTGGGACACAGTCATGGAATCATAGAAAGGCAGGGCTGCAAGGGATCTTGTGAGGTCATTCAGTCCAGACCACTGTGCCAAGTATACCAAGACCATGTGTGATAGGTGATCGTTTAATACATTTTTAAAAATCTCTAGTAATGGGGATAACACTCTCTTGTATGACTATTCCATACATTATAATCCTTAAAGTTGGGAAGTTTTTGACTAATAGCTAACCTAAATATTACTTGCTGCCAATTAAGCCAATTACTTCTTTTCCTAGCTTCAGTGGATATGGAGAATAATTGATCTCTGTCCTCTTCATAATAGCTCTGAATATATTCAAAGACTGTTATCAAACCTCTTTTTCTTTTCTCAAAACTAAACATTCCCATTTCTTCATAGCTCAGGTTATAATTTGATTTTTTCTCCTTAAGCATTGTACTTCGCCCTTGTCTTTACTGAATTTCATAGTCTTGCTTCAAGACCACTTCTCTAACTTGGCAAGTTATTTTAAATATTAATTCTGTCCTTCAAAGTGTTTCCAACCCCTCCTAGCTTGGTAGTATCCAAAAATTTTATAAGGAAACTCCCAATTCTATTATCAAAGTCATTAACAAAAATATTGAATGTTGCCAGACCCAGGACAGACTCTTGCAGGACCCTATCAGCTATATCTGCCCAGTCTGTCACTAAACTATTGATAAGTATTCTTTTAGTATAGTCTTTCATTCAGTTTTTCATTTACCTTATACTCATTTTATGTAGATCACATTTCCTTACTTTGTCTGTAAGAATGTTGTGTGAGACTATGTCAAAAGTCTTAGTAAAATCAAGATATTTCACATCTACTGTTTCCCCTATCCACTAGACCGATATCCCTATCAAAGAAAGAAATTAGATTGGCTTAACATGATTTGTTCTTGACAAATCCATATTGTCTATTATTTATAACCATGTTATCTCTAGGTGCTTGCAAACGGATTGTTTAAAAATTTGTTCCCGTATCTTTCTATATATCGAAGTTGGGCTGACTGGTCTATAATTCCCTGGTTTTGTTCCCATTTTTCAAGGTAAATACTATGTTTATCCTTCTCCAGTCCTTTGGGAATTTACCCATCATTCATCAATTCTCAAAGATAATTAGTAATAATTCCAAGATCACTTCAGTTCGTTTATGAAGTGCCCTAGGATGAAATTCATTAGACCCTGCTGACTTGACTACATCTAACTTATCTAAATAATAAGTTAAGGCATATTTTCCTTTGTTTTCCTTTCACTCCTTCCTTCTTGTTAATATTATGTTACTACTGGTCACAATCAACTCTGATGATCTGCATTTGGGACTGCGTATGATATAAAATATTACCCGGGGTGAGTAAAATTGATAAAATCTGGATGTATATAGCACTGTACATTAGGAGCACTTGGTTGAATATAATGGATTCCTTATAGTCTAAAGGCAAAATAGGTACAATCAAGTGACAGATATAAGATGAGCACAGACAAACACAGAAGGCTCAATCTGCAAAATGTTACATGGAATAAGTGGGGTTTCAGCTTTCTTTAAAAGGAGGAGATGGCTATAATTTGTTGTACATTAACAAGGAATATATACCAGCTGCATGGAAAAGTATGGAAGAGGATATGAAGTTGGGAAAGGGTAGTTTGGGCCTAATTCACTATTGTCTTATGCCTTGAGTAATCATTTACATTTGCACAAAATAGTTGTAAAACAAATGGCTACATAAGGTAAAGTTGAATCAGGCCCAAAGGTTCATACAGGAGAAAAGCATTGCCAAGATATCAGAATGTTAAGATTGCTGGAGATGAAATACAGACATGTCAGAATTACTACTACTAGTATTGATATTAAGACACAGTTCTAACATAGAATCAGGATATGCAGTGAATTCTAAGATAAATTTTATAGTACAGCTAATTTGATCATGACAACTGTTCATACCAAATGCTCATGACACCTTCTTAAACGTGTTCCCCTTCAACCAAAGTAGCAGGAGTTAGGAAGACCCTAAGAAGATGAATCATCTTCCTCTTTAGTGCTGACATGTACTGCTCAGCTGCTAAACCTGCAGGAGACTATAAGATCAAGAGGCTTAATAGCTGTGGTGCAAGAGGTAGTGGAACATCAAATGCAACAAGATTCAAGGAATTTGTAGCACATTTGTAGCTCCACAAGCACCATATCCACACATAAAGTGTCTTGCAAACTTCACTCTTGATATCTGCAGAGTTTGTAACCTACACAAATATAAGACTTATGCTGCAAAGAACTTTAGCATGCATAATTGTAGAGATTTAAGAATATTTTCCCATGTTAAAATAACTTCTCAGTTTTGTGCACATTTTAGGATCAGAATGGATTTTTGCTCATTGTTGCAATCCTGTAAAAATAGATCTTATTTTGCACCAGTTTTTAATATATGGATCTAATGCAATGCTAAAAAATAACCCTTACTTTTTATATTTCTTGCCCTGCGTTTTACTCTCTTTTATTACTGGACCCTTTAAACAAGCCTGGGTGTGGAACTCATTAGCTTATTGTGCATAGAATCTGTCTTTCTTTCCCTCTATATGTCACTCTTTGTTCCACAGGTTCTCTTGTCTGGTAAATAATGAGCCCCTTATATTTTTATCTTTTATGCTATTTGACTTTGATAGTGTGAGACAGTTTATATGCCTAAGGATAATGAGACAATTTTGTAAAATATATTGGTGTATACTGCTGTCTTTCTTTTATACCATAGTATTGAATAAAGTGTCCCTCTTTTACTGTTGGTACCACAGAAGTTAGTCAGGAACAACTACCATAAAGTCTTCACTAAATGTACTGATATTTTAAAAAGTAAGATTGAGAGGAAATGCATAAGATCTTCTATTTTTGAGTATTATAATAATAGTGTAAGGCCCTGATTCTGTGAACATTTACCTAAGTGAGTAACTTTATAAAGATGAGTAGTCATATTGCAGTTTTCTACAGAAATATTTAAAACATACCAGGATACAAGTCTCTGTTACATTATGTAAGTTATTAGAGGCAATTCAGGAGATATCTACTTAATTTCTATAAAACTTTATAGATTAAATTCTTCTTACATTTTATAGAAAATTTCCTGATGGGACAGTGATGCAGGATTGCTCCCAGAAGGGTACCTATTGATTGATTTGATTGCATCAGTCACTGTATTATCTAGACACAGATATTACTTAGAGGGTACACACATAACTAAAATAGCCTTGTATATTTTCACCCTGCCTGAAGACAAAATTAACTTTCATAATTAAATATATGCTATACTTACAAGTTTTTATTTTAAAAAGTATTCCATACATTTTCTCCATGAAACTTCACGTTTCTTTTCACTGTTGTTGTTTTTTTATCTTTGGGGCACCCATATGTGCCAACATAAAGGTTTTATATTTATATTGTATCTTTCAGACTTTAGTCATCCAAGTGCCTTACAAATTAAAAATTATTAAATAGGTTAAATACTATTATAAAATTTTGGGATAAAGGATTTGCCTTTATCTGATTATGATTTCATCATCCCCTTTAATTATCTCACATTAAACACACACTCATCAGGAATATACACTTTCTTCATCAATAATCGGTCATTTATCTAGCACATTTCATTGACGAGGCCTCTACAAGCTATAAAACATGTACAAAAATAATTTTCTTTATATAGTGTTTGGGATACTGTGCACCATAATAAAAACAAGATATATTTTACCCACCACTGAAATGTTGCCACCTCTGGATTGAAAGCAAGCACCTTTTTAGCATCACAAAGAAAATAAATGTATCCACTTGAAATGAGAAACCAAATGTAGTTAGACAAAAAAACAGGAACCCAAACTGGGATCTTATGTCTGTGCTTTTCCATATAATTTATAATTCTTCCCATTTGTGCTTTATTAATGGCAGATTTTTCCATCTGTTTATGTGCAAGGAAAAGGGGTGAAACCTTAATGTGGGGCTTCCTCTCAACTTGGACCTTCTAGTCATTCTCTGCTGTTTCACAGGACTTTCAGGACTGGTTGAGCTTGATCCCTATGTGTTAGCTGTGAAAGTATCCCATATCTTCATTTTGAGGATTTCTGTGGGGGAAAAGGGGGATCTTTTAAACTAATCCCTCAGTCTCTTATCAACTTGGACTTCCCCTTTAGTTGTCCTCTACAGCTCTCTAACACTTTTGGGACTCTTTGAGTCAGATCCAAGCTGCCTGCCTCTCCCAGTGGTGGCATTTTCTCTTCAAAGAACGATTTTTGCAGCCACTCAGTTCTGTGCAGGAAGAAAAAGCCTTTGAAATTGATGTGGCTTCCACAGCACAGCCACAGTAATGAGCTATTTGTTTAAAACTTTGCTAGATCTATATAATTTAAACAGATGTGAGCTAATTTTTCTTTTAACACTGCTTTATCCTGCTGGAGTGTGCAATGAAGCCGCATCCATTTCAAAGGCTTCCACTCCCTGCACAGAACTGAGTGCATAGAAGTGAGCTGCCCTAGCAATAGCTCTTTGAAAAGGAAATGGCAAATGACACAAGCAGAACAAGCAGGCAGCTCTGGCTAGGCTCAAGCAGCCCCAGAAGTGCTAGTTCAGTCCAACAGTCCTTTATGGGTGCGTCTACACTGGCAAGTTAGGTCAGCTTAAGGAGGCTTAAGTCAACCTAAACAAAACCGCATCCACACTGGGCTTTAATTAAGTCATCTTAAGGATTTCCTTAAGTTGACTTAAGGAAAGCTTAAGTCGACTTAATAACACCTCATTTTAGTCGACTTAAGCCTTAAATCAACTCCTTAAATTGACTTAAAGCCTGTGTGGATGGGGATTAGTGCCTAAATTGACCTTATTAAGTTGACTTAAAGCATTAAGTTGACTTAATAACGTTGACAAGGGGCTATGTCTACACTAGAAAAGTTAAGTCGACTTTGTTAAGTCAACTTAATAAGGTCGACTTTAAGTCAACTTAAAGTCAACCTTATTAAGTCAACTTAACATTTCTAGTGTAGACGTAGCCATAGTTAGCTTTCACTGACTAAAAACTATTCATGTACATAAGTGCTTTGCTGAATAGAGAGTGACTTAAATATTTGCATAAGTGTTTTGTTGAATTGGGTCCTTAATTAACAGAAAGAATCTTGGATACAAAACAAGATATTGGGATTATCACTGTTCTTTTCAAAAACTGCATGGGAATGTTAATTTCTAGCCATCAAAGAAAGAAGAGCAGGGACTTGGTTTCAGCATCCCATTTTGAAGAATACAGAAAATATTTATTTTTAAAATGTAAAAGCCTTAAGTAAAGCTATATTCAAATAATAAATATATAGGTCTTGAATGAAGCCTTTATTTTTGTTTCCTGGTTGCCAAACTAAAGTTTAGAATAAAGTTTTTTAATTCAGAAAAATGCATTTGTCTATGTGAAGCCTGAACCATGTGGATTTTACATGGTTTTATGCCTGTGATAGGAAAAAAAAAAAGAGCTGTGTTTGTTTTTCCTTTTTATTATTCAATTGATTGATTGATTTTATTTTTATTTGCTCGCTTGTATAAAGAAATGGCCAAGTTTAAAAACCATAGTAAACAAACAAATGCATAAGGATGCATGGAGAATTAGTCAGACATTTCTTTTATTGTCATAGGAATTGTGTATCTGATATCCTGCTTAGTGAAGTGAAAAAATACTTGTTGGTTCACAATCTGTAAAGGTAGTTTTTGAAAAAAAAACAAGAAACGATTGTTTTGATGCTGTTAGGTACTATTGTGAAAACAACAGCTGCTGTGTATTGGCCTAATCCCAAACTACCTGTAGTAAATTTAAAGACTCCCATCGGCTTCAGTGGTCTTTGGATCAGGGCCCATATCCAGAAATCACTAAACTTTTCACTATATTAATAATTTGACACCATCAATCTAATACAAAGAACTGAATCAGTTTTTCTCAAAGACCACATTGATCTTTGTTTTTTCCCCCTGAATTCCTGAGACTTTCACAGAAATCAAAGAACCCAAATTAGGTGGAACTATTGTTAATAAATAGATATTGACCACTGTTGCTTGCAGTATTGTTGTAGCTGAGTTGATGCCAGGCCATGAGAGAAACAAATTGGTGAGGTAATTAAAGAGTTAAGCTTTCGAGGCCCACAGGTTGTCTCTTTACCAGCAGAAGTTGGTGCAATAAAGATATTACATCACTCTCCTTATATCTCATATTAATGATCTGGAGGATGGGGTGGATTGCACCTTCAGCAAGTTTGCAGATGGCACTAAGCTGGGGGGACTGATAGATACACTGGAGGGTAGGAATAGGATACAGAGTGGCCTAGACAAATTAGATGATTGGGCCAAAAGAAATCTAATGAGTTTCAAGAAGGACAAGTACAGATTTCTGCAATTAGGATGGAAAAATCCCATGGACTGCTACAGACCAGGGACCGACTGGCAAGGCAGCAGTTTGGCGGAACAGGACCTGGGGTTACAATGGGTAAGAAGCTGGTTATAAGTCAATGGTGTGCACTTATTGCCAAGAAGGCTAATGACATATTGAGTTGCATTAGTAGGAATATTGCCATCAGATTGAGGGAAGTGATTATTCCCCTCTATTTGGCATTGGTGAGGCCTCATTTTGAGTATTGTGTCTAGTTTTGGACCCCTCACTACAGAAAGAATATAGACTAATTGAAGAGGATTCAGCAGAAGGCAACAAAAATGATTAGAAGGCTGGAGCACATGACTTATGAGGAGAGGCTGAGGGAAGTAGGCTTGTTTAGCCTGCAGAAGAGAAGAATGAGGGGAGATTTGATAGTAGCTTTAAACTACCTGAAGTGGGGTTCCAGGGAGGATGTAACTAGACTGTTCTCAGTGGTAGTAGATGACAGATCTAGGAGCACTGGTTTCAAGTTGCAGTGGAAGAGGTTAGGTTAGATATTAGGAAAAGGGTTTCTCACAAGAGGGTGGTGAAGCACTAAAATGGGTTACCTAGGGAGGTGGTGAAATCTCCATCATTAGAGGTTTTCAAGGTCTAGCTTGACAAAGCCCTAGGTGAGACTCTTTAGTTGGCGTTGGTCCGACTTAGACCAGGGTGTTGAATTAGATGGCCTCCTGATGTGCCTTCCAACCTTAATCTTCTATGGTTCTATGAATAGATAATACTTTCTATTTGGTTTTCTCAGAGACTCCCTGAAGATTGGTGACTCCAGGGCAGTAAAATCAATCTCTCTGGTATTTTGGACTACCTTCAGTCTTTTAAATTTCACTCTTTAACTAAAAAAGTCATGAAAATATTCAAACCATTACTTTAAGTGATTACACTGTCATAATGTTTTGCGAGACAACAGAGTCCTGTGGCACTTTTAAAGACTAACAGATTTATTTATCGCATGAGCTTTCGTGGGAGAAAATCCCACTTCGTCAGACGCTTTGAAGATAGGAAAGTTACAGAGTGGTAGGAAATTAAATGCAGGGGAGTGTATGACATAGGATCAGGTCAGGCTGTAACAGCAAATCAAAATAGGTGTTAGGATTCAAAACACTGGGGAACAGCACATAGAGGAGGGGGAGGTCAAATCACTTGTTGTAATGCGAGAAAAATCCATAGTCCCTGTTTAACCCCAAGACAACTGAGTCAAATTTGCATATAAGTTCGAGTTCTGCAGACTCTCTTTGAAGCTGTGATTTGTTATTCATCAGTTTCAACACAGCTATTAACAAGTCGTCAAGGGAGTGAGCAGGGAGATTGAAGTGTTCCCCTACAGGTTTTGCAGTGTTGCAATTTTTGATGTCAGATTTGTGTCCATTGATTCTTTGGCGCAGAGACTGTCCTGTCTGTCCAATATATAAGGCAGAGGGGCATTTCCGGCACATGATGGCATAAATCACATTGGTGGATGAGCAGGTGAATGAACCCTTGATGGAGTAGGTGGCATGATTAGGCCCTGTGATGGTGTCATCAGTGTAGATATGAGGGCAAAGTTGGCAGCGTGGTCTGCTGCAGGGCTGTGTTCCTGCTTTAGTGTTTCTGCTCTGTGATCTGTAGTTGCTGGTAAGTATCCTTTTAAGATTAGGGGGCTGTCTGAAAGCAAGGAGAGGTCTGTCTCCTAAGGCTTGAGAGAGTGAGGGATCATCTTGTAAAATAGGCTGTAGTTTTTTGATGATGTGTTGAAGAGGTCTGGCTTGGGGGTTGTAGGTGGTGACCAGTGGCGTTCTGTTGTTGTTTTTCATGGGCTTCTCCTGCAGTAGTTGACTTCTGGGTACCCGTCTGGCTCTGTCAATTTGTTTCTTCACTTCTGTGGGTTTGTACTGTAGTTTTAAGAATGCCTGGTAGAGATCCTGAAGGTGTCTGTCTCTGTCTAAAGGGTCAGAGCAAATGCGGTTATATCTTAGGGCTTGACTGTACACAATGGATCGTGTGGTGTGTCGAGGATGGAAGCTCGAGGGATGTAGGTAACTATACCGATCAGTAGGTTTGCGGTATAGGGAGGTCTTTATGTGCCCATCGCTAATTTGCACTGTAGTGTCCAGAAAGTGGATCTCTTGTGTGGAGTGTTCCAGGCTAAGTTTGATTGTGTTGTGGAAATTGTTGAAATCTCTATGGAAATCTTCAAGGGCATCTTTACCATGGCCATCATGCCACCTACTCCATCAAGGGTTCGTTCACCTGCTCATCCACCAATGTGATTTATGCCATCATGTGCCGGAAATGCCTCTCTGCCTTATATATTGGACAGACAGGACAGTCTCTGCGCCAAAGAATCAATGGACACAAATCTGACATCAGAAATTGCAACACTGCAAAACCTGTAGGGGAACACTTCAATCTCCCTGCTCACTCCCTTGACGACTTGTTAATAGCTGTGTTGAAACTGATGAATAACAAATCACAGCTTCAAAGAGAGTCTGCAGAACTCGAATTTATATGCAAATTTGACTCAGTTGTCTTGGGGTTAAACAGGGACTATGGATTTTTCTCGCATTACAACAAGTGATTTGACCTCCCCCTCCTCTATGTGCTGTTCCCCAGTGTTTTGAATCCTAACACCTATTTTGATTTGCTGTTACAGCCTGACCTGATGCTATGTCATACACTCCCCTGCATTTAATTTCCTACCACTCTGTAACTTTCCTGTCTTCAAAGCGTCTGACGAAGTGGGATTTTCTCCCACGAAAGCTCATGCGATAAATAAATCTGTTAGTCTTTAAAAGTGCCACAGGACTCTGTTGTCTTTCTACAATAGACTAACACAGCTACCCCTTTGGAATTTGACATAATGTTTTGCAGTGTCTGCTAAAATGATTTGTCTTTTTAAATCTTATGTGGTATGAAAGCCTTTAGGCAAGAATTTTCAAATGTGGGTTCCTAAAGTTAGGCACCTAACTATGACCTGTTTTTTAGTGATACTAATCATCTACAAATTCCTATAAAGTTAATAGGAGCTGTATGTAATATGCAAATCAGGCTTTAGGCCCCAAGCAAAGCACTTAAACAAATACTTAACTTTAAGCATGTACTTAAGTTCCAGTGGAACTTAAGCACATGCCAAACTAAAAGCATTTACTTAAATATTTGCAAAATTGTGGTAATTTGCTGTATTGCTATATATGGATTTAGAAGCCTAACTTTAGGCAACCAGATTTGAATAAGTTTAGCTCTTTCATTTCACTGTCTGTCTTAGATGTCTTTTATTTCTACTGTGTTCTTTTTTAAATGAGACAACCAAAATTGCATGAAGCTTTCAAGGTGAGAGCATGCCATTAGTCTTTGTGATGTCATTACATTTTAAATGTTTATAAATTATCTCCTAAATATAGCCCATCACCATATTCATCTTTTGACCATAATTGGTGATTGAGAGGACTGCTTTGTTGAACCAAGCAGTATGATGCCTCAATCATTTTCTTGAGCAGAGAAATTATAATTATGATATAACCCAAAAGTGCATTCCTTTGTGCTTGCCTATGTAACCCATATGCATAAAGAGGGCTTCTTTTTGAGAGACCTACTGAGGGTGAGTTACGGTTGCTGGGCAGATTAGCTACCCACAACTAGAAACTTCTGAACGCAGGGAGTGATAGCATTTTTGAGCATGCTCCACAGGATGCCCTGCTGGTGCTATGTGGTGTGGTCAGTCAGATGACATGAGAGCAGCAGTCCATGCAGAGGGCAGGCTAGAGCTGCTTTGAGAAGAGCTCATGTGCTCAGTTTTCAGGGGAGAAGCTGAGCCAGGAGTGAACAAGATGTTTTCTCCCTTTAATGGAGTCATCTGCAACAGATTTTGCAGACATGCATATGGGACTGAGGGCTGGTTGCAAAGAAGAAGGAAAAGCCTGCATGGAATGCTACAGAAGATTCCTGCAAAGAAAGAAGAGGACAGCTATTTCTTGCCACTCAAGCCTCTATATTTGAACAAAGACGGTAGCTGAGAGTTGGGTGAACTCCACCTGGACTTTGGGACTCTTGGGTATCTTTCATGCGGGGGTTTCTGTAGGGATTGTTCTTGCTTAATTGTATTTTGTTTTCTTAGGATAAGGTTCATTTAGTTAATAATTAATAAAGTTCATTGTTATATTTGTTTTTAGTAGTATTTTAATGTGGTGTGGTAACTCTGAGCAATCTTTGCTGTGAGTCCCATACAGACTGGATCCTGGGTCTCCAGGTGCTTTCTGCATAGGGATTGGGATTGATTTCTGTGAAGCAATGGAGAAGGGCAATTAAATTAATTTTAGCCCACCCGAAGGTTACACCTACATTTAAATTTCTTTGCCATAACACTGTTCAGTTACCTGACTTGATTATGTCCTCCAGCAATTTCTGAAATACTCTATATGACTAACCTAAATTATTTTGTATCTGGAGAACTTTTTGCTATTTCTCTATTCTTCTTGTCTTCTAGCATTTTGTTTGTACTTGAAAATTTTCTCAAATTAACTTGTGTTTTTCTGGGATAAATTGTCTTTTGTCCAAACATAATTTTTGTTTTGTTCTGTGTTTTCTGAATTATCTGGAGTCTAAATCCACATTAATTAATTTACTTTGGAAGCATGTTTACTGACATTTGCTATGAGTTTTTCTGAACAGAAGGAACTGAAAGAACATAAGTGTGAGTGTATCCTCATTTCAAATCAATTGTTTTACCTTCGGCAATTCTCTCACTGTTATTCCTCAGTGCATCAGCCTCTCTTTTTTCTTCTGTGCCCTCTACTCCTCCAGGGTCATCTTGACTTGGTATCACCTCCCTGTATAAATATTGTCATGTGGCCAGGTGTGCCTCTTTGCAATTCTAGCTCATGGCAAGTTCAAACATAAGGCATTCCATTCTGATTATACAGCACATGTAGTCAGCAGCCATGCTCTGTGCTCTTACATGGTCCCATTCTGAGGTCCTGGATTTTCTTGCCCTCTGGGAAGAGGCAATAGTCCACTCCCCTTTCAAGAGCAGTCACTAACATGCCAATATATATAGGAGCCTATCAAACCAAATAAAGGAGAGGGGGCAGTCTTGTTACCTGATCCAGTGCAGCTACAAAGGAAAGGAGCTCCAACAGGATTATAAGAATGTCAAGGACAATAAAAGGACCTCTGAGAGAGCTTTCATGATCTGCAGCTATTATGAGGAGATATTCTGTGATTTCTGGCAATTTGTGGAAACTACCAAAGACACACATGTGGATGCCAAGCAGAAGGAGATTGACAGACAGGATCACTTTGTCCTGGAAAACCTTCAAGTAGAAACAGTGTCAGAGACCCAGCAGACCCATAAATCCCAAGCAGAGTCAACTAACAGTGCTGAAGAGATCTTTTCCAGTAAGTAGTATGTTCTGTATTTCAATAAAACTGTACAGGGGGTTTGGATAACTTTCTAGATACTATCAGGGCAACATCCAGTTGAACTAATATAAGGTAGGAAATTTTACTTCTTCCCACCCTCATGCCTAGAATACTCAAAATACCAACTATACTACAGAATTGAAATTCCATACCTTTTATTCATCCAAGAAGTCAAATTCCACAGCCATCAGGCAAATGTGCCAAGTCCCTCCTCATTCCTGCTCAAGATGGTGTTACACCACATGGGTAAAATATCAATTTATTTGCATAGTGGGCATGTTTATTGCAGCAGCAGATACCGAAAGAAAAGAAGCAATTAAAAAATATGTTGCCTCATAGTTTCATTAATGCTTTCAGCAGTTAGGTAACTTAAAAAGTTATGAGGTAAATTGCCCAAATCCATCTACAGAGAATTTCCACTTCTGCATCAGCTCCGGGGATATTCTGGTATACAGTGTAGCAGTCATTGCCTTTTTGAACAAAAGACTTCTCTGCCTTTTGGGGACATAGTTCAGTCTAACATCCAGGGCCAGCTCAAGGGGTTGTGGTGCCCCAAGTCAACTTTTACTTTGGCTCCCCCCCATCCCCTTTTCCCCCGCTCCTCTTGCCTCCCCAGGCCCCTTTTCCCTTGCTCCTCCCATTCCCCTGGGCCCCTTTACCCTGCTCCTCTTGCCTCCTCCGGGCCTCCTTTGCCCACACCTCTTGGCCTCCCACGGTCCCCTTCTCTGCTTCTCTCTCCCCCCCATGACCCCTTCCCCACTCATCTCAGCCACCCTGCAGCCCTTTCCCCGTTCCTCTCGGGGCCCCCCCACAGCCCCTTCCCCGTTCCTCCTTCCCCCTCCTCTTGCCCGCCCGTGGCCCCTTCCCTGCTCCTCTGCTTCCTCCCCCTGCAGCCCCTTCCCTGCTCCTCTGAGCCCCCAGGCCCTCCATACCTGGCTGGAGGCCCAGAGCTGTAGGGGTGGCCAGATTGGGAGCCGCTCCTTGGCCCGATGGCCGCTCCCGCCCTGAGCATGCTCAGGGCGGGAGATTTGAAACTCCCCAGCCTGGCCGCAGCAGAACAGGGTGGAACAAGTGTCCCACCCAAGTCTTCTGGACCCCGGAACGCTGGCCCGACAAATTTGTGGGCCCTGGAATGGCGTTCTGGGCTGGCATACTTTAAACCCTGGGTGGGAGCAGAGGGTCAAGTTTCCTGGCACCCCTGCCCTTTGCCACTCCAAGCAAGTCCCTCACTGGCTTATACCTAAAGCAGGACCTGCCTAGTCCTGATCCTGGGGAACTACTTACATTGAGAACTGGCCATTTATTCCCAGTCTTCCTTCGTATCAGTAAATTCGTGTTAAATTCTCTGACAGGTCTTTACATCTCACTCCATGGTGAACAATTTTTTTTAATGGCTTTCTATGAGGGGCTTTATCAAAGGGCTTTTGAAAATCTAACTCAATAATTTACTGGTATGTACAATTGTGAAAGAAACTTGGTCTCTGACTTAACAGATAAGAGAAAATATGTATTTAGGACCACAGGCACTTCCACTCTCCCAAAAGCCCGAATGGTATCCCACCGTGCTATGAAAATATTTTTAAAAGAGTGAAAATATTTAATTGTCAATTTCACTCCCCAATCCAGAGAGAAGAGAAAATCTTACCCAATTAAAGAGCAAAATTCCATAAGCATAGGCATTGACACATATTGACAAAGGGGCTGGGATTTAGTCACCAATCACTTCTGTACATACCCCCTTCTCTACCACACATAAAGCCAAATAATATTCATAGGGAAGAAGTATTACAGTCAGTGTAAAATAATCCTGAAAGATATCATATTTATGGGCAACATATTAAAATGCCTCTAAATAAGAAGAATGTAAAGGGAAAGAAAGTCACTGTGACCTCATATGGATTGCTTAGTTATTTGAGACAAAATGAGTACCCTGAATTCTCAAAGTTGACCTAAGAAAGTGGACTTATGCATCCACACTGGGATTAGGTTGACCTGAGGAAGGGTTAGATCGACCTAAAGAGGCTTAGTTCGACCTAATGAGTGGTCCTTAGTAAGTCGACCTAAGCTTTCATTAGGTCAACTTAAGGATTTTCTTAAGTTGACCTAACTTGCCAGTGTAGACATAGCCTAGGAAACATAGGATGAGGATCAGTAATAAAATTGTAAGAAAGTGGGTTAGCTGACTTAATCTGTCTTTTCTGACTCTGTGGATTTGAATGTAGGTGGCCCTGAGTGGGTGCACAAAGAAGAAAAGGGAAAGGAATCCTCCTCTGCCCTTATGCACTCTGTGCAGAGGACAAGCTACAGTACCAATCCTTCAGCTACATGTACATAAGAATAGAGCGTCACCAACACAGCAAGGTAGTCCACTGAACAAGGGGCATAGTGATGGCTCAGTCAGTCTCTTTCATCTTCTGATGAACAGAAACCAAAATGGGGAGAGGAGCGGCGGTACATATGCTATATCTTCAAAAAAAAATGTTAATAAATTCAGGTGGTGCATTAGATCGTTGGTGCCTAACCCACTAGCACTGCTGTGGCTTATAAAGTCACAATGGGGTCTTGTGGTTCTAAGAAAATGAGAGACAGAGAATGGATGAGATGAAAATAGTAAAAAGGAATTTATATAGTGACATCTGAGCTTTGTGATGTGGTGCTGGGTCCTCCCCACTACCAGATATTACAACAATGGAAGCGATCATACTATAGTTTCATTTTGAACTATTTGCTTTGGTGTATTAAGTTAGGGTTTGGTTTTGTTCACACTCTATTGCTTTTTCTGCACATCCTAGATTACAATTGCTTTTGAAGGCTAATGGGATTAAACATAGTAATTCAGACAGATGAATTGTGTTGCTGAGATTGTTACTTTCATATTATTACAGATGTCAAACAGGTATCAATGAAACGACACTCTTTCAATGTCGGCCTAGCATCTGATTTATTTATGATTACAGTGCTTAGAAACTGAAATGAGATAAGAGGTCTAATCCTCCTCTCACATTGGTGTAAATCAGAAGTAATTCCACTGGAGCTAGTGGCATTTACATGAGCATGGAACTGGTGTCAGAGGAAATGTATCTAGTTGTGGTGTCCACAATTAAATAAGGATGTTGATAAATTGGAAACAATTCAGAGAAAAGCTACAAGATTGATTAAAGAATTGGAAAACATGCCTAATAGTGAAAGACTCAGGAAACTCAATCTATCTACTTTAGCAAAAAAAAAGAGGTTAAGGAGTCACTTGATCACCGTTTATAAGTGTCTACATGGGGAACAAATATTTGATTATGGACTCTTCAGTGTAACAGACAAGCGTATAACAAGATCTAATGACTGGAAGTTGAAGTTAGACAAATTCCTATTGGAAGCAAGGTGTACATTTATTACAGTGAGAGTAATTAACCATTGGAACAACTTACGAATGGTTATGGTGGACACTCCATCACTGGCAAATTTTAAATGAAGACCAGATTTTTTTTTCTAAAAGATGTGCACTAGTTTAAACAGAAATTACTTCAGGAAGTCCTGTGGCCTGTTTCATCCAGGAGGTTAGATTAGGTGATCAAAGTGGTCCCTTCTGACCTTGCAATCTATAAAATTTTGGCCTAAAGATTTTAAGCTATACTATGTTGTCATGTTGATATTGACAAACTATTTTGTGGAATAGTTTTGAGAACATGTTTTATGGACTCTAAACTGTGTGAGCACTTATGCTAGTTTGAAACTGAAATCTATGTGTGTCATGCCTGAATATGATCCAATTCCATAAACCTAACCAAAGGCCACAGTGATCAGCAATTGAAAATGAGTGGTTTGAGTTCAAAGAACAGGATTTTTAAAATGCAACCTATTTTGCATTTGGCAAGTTCCAAATAATGGCTTTGGTTACATTGGATAAATGGCATCTAGCAGCTGTTTCAATAAACTTCCTCTTTTACATGCAATTAAAGCATATTAGAACCTAAACAGAAACAGTTCAAAGTACTGAACTGGGAACAGCACTTGATATCAGCTAGATGAGGAAAGCACATCAAGACATAACAGGATATCACTTCATAGATGTAAAGCTTGATCGGTAGTTTTTTACATTTTGGAACTAACTAACTGGAATTCAAAAATATTTAGTAGTAATGAGAAATCTCAGAGGTTTTCAGGTTAATTCTGTTTTCACTGACTTCCATCTCCCTGATTTGTTCAGTATTAAACCTGCAAGTCCATTACTGGGAATTAGAGTGGGACTGAGCTAAACTATATACTAGCAGAATGATGGTACTGGAACACCAGCTATCCATTTTTACTTTGTCGACAGCAGATAAATACCACTTTACAGGGTCATGTACAATATATAGACTGCTTCCTGACTGGAATAATGATTCTTTAAATCCAGAATGAAATGTCTAGTAGCTTCTAGCCAGTATAGGAGTCAAAATACTGAAACTGTGTACTGATGAGACAGCCAATACCTTTGGTTCAGTAACAACTGAACTAATGAAGGGTAATTTGGCACATCTTCAAGATCTACTCTGCTTACAGTTCCTGTCTGACTGTAATATGTTGATTAACATGTTTAGAATATTTTGACCAAGCTTTACAATTTATTTGAAACATGTCTGTAAATAATTGCACTGGGTAGTATATGTGGCATCAATCAAAAGAGAAATAAGTTCCACATGAATGAGAAAAAAGATACAAAAACATTTGTGATTCTTAAAATCTTTTACTTAGAAAAACGTGGATCTGTCTCTTTAAATTACTAGAATGAATTTGCTCCCTTTCCTTCTAGTCTCTTCAGATACTTTAGATTATTGGTGTACATAAATGCACCGGGCTGTTAAAAAACCTGTGCATAATTACACCTCTCTAGAAAGAATTGATTTTTACATTAATATATTTCAGGTAGACACGAGCTATAATATAAATGGGCACCACTAAAAATTAATGTTTACTGCCCTAATCTTTACCCTTACCATTGTATTTGCAGTATGCCTTATACTTAAAATGGAAAATACGTCAACGCCAAAAGGACATTGAATTACTGGAGTGTGAATACGGTGGTGTGCCAAGTCTGTAATAGAATTTGTGGGGGTTTATATATGATGTTGATGTAAAGTTGTAGCAGGAAACCAAGAAGCAGAGGGCTGGGGGAAGGTTAAGGGCAAAAACTCCACAGTGAACTAGAAAGAGAAACTTTAGGAATAATACTGTTTTCCTTCTTCTGATCACGTTTCTTTTTCTGTTTTAGAAGAAAATGACTCTTTTTGTCATTTTCCGAAGGGGTAGCCATGTTAGTCTATTGCAGAAAAACAACAGTGCCACAGAATTCTGTTGTTTTTCTTTTTGTCATTGTTTACTTTGGTGACGTGTCAGAATTTATTGTGTATCTCTCTACATATTCTTACCTAGTTTTGACACGAGCAGTTAAGAAACTTCAGAATGTAGTGAAGGAGAAATTTATGATGGAGTCAGGTATTTCTTTGATGCGATCCTATTTATTTACAAAGAATGTATGGTTTCCCTGAGCACAATAGGAATCAAACAGCAGGAGACAGTTTCTTTGCTCACCGTTCTAAACCTGTTTCAGCCAGCACTTTACTCAAAAGCTCTCTCTTAGCTTTCTGTTCTCAAGGTCACACTACCAGGGCTTCTCTGGCTGAGTCTGTGTCTTTGCTCCTTCTCTGCATCCTTCTGTATTTTTCCACTCCTTTTTTCACATACACAGGCACACCCAACTCCACTAATCAATTCCACATCACCTGTGTTTGCTATATCATGCTCAAACAGAACCCACATAATGTTTAGTTTCTACTGAAACTTTGCCATGGGTTGTGTTTTGGATGGTGGCTCCTATTGTGTCAGGCATCTGGTTTTATAAAGGAGTTTGATTGTTTCTTACATTTATCTTAAATAAAGGGTGGCAGTTTCACACACCAACTACAGTAAGGTTTTACCCAACTCCCTATCATAACAATGTAAACTCTGAAGTGATAACTTCAGATAGCCCATTTCTTAGTATAGAAAGTAGTGTCCATATGTAATATCTTGTCTCTGAAACCAAGAGACACCTTAGCCCATTGATTATTTCACAGCAAATTTGTTTATTTTGCCTAAACATTCATATAATCTAAACATATTTTGCCTCCTGTTTACACATTACAAGACCTTGACGCTCCAGGAGGAGAGGACAGGACTAAGCAAACAGAGATATATCTCACTTATGCATTTATTCATAATATCAATCTTTGTATAAAAAGTAAAGGAAGAAAGATTTGTACTGAAAGAGGAGGTGAGTTGTAAGTGTTTTTAATTAAGCTTATAAATATTGGTGATATAGCTAAAATGCACTATACAGAATTAGATTATTCTATATTGTACTTATACATTGATCATTTACATTGTACAGATTTTTCAAGCATATTCCCTTTACCATTCATGAAAACACTTATTTAATATCCATCATATTATAAAGTACATATGCTATCTATAAGCTACAGAAGTCTTTCTTAGAAAACCACACAACCACATACTAATATAACATATAAAACTTTGATTTTTTTAAAGTAAATTCACAGAGCATGTGTAATAATGAATGCACATGCTTTTCTGATTTGCCAGTTATTTTTATTGTTTTTTAAACTTTTGAAAACTGTATTGGGATGAAAAGTGGGTGGCAGAGAGAGTGGAAACTGTAGAGTTTATCTTTTATGTCTTAATTTAAAAAAAAAAAAATTATTTTATTATTGGAAGCAAGACATGGATGTGCTTGAGTAACCAACTTTGATGTTACTCCATATAAAGTTAATTTCTCACCTGATGACTGGAATGACCAGTTTGTTTTAAACAGAAGCAGATGGTTCTATCTGACCATCTGGCCCTTATTTACTCTCTTTAAAATCCTGCACTCACCCATGAAAGCAAGGGATTTTTCTCTGTGAATTATATCTGTATCATACTCTGATGCAGGTTTAATATAAAAGATTGAAAATAGAAAACATTATGTAGAGATAAGACACATAACAAGGATCGCCTGTTCCAGAAAAGCCTTCAGATTGATTTCAAATAAACTTGTATAATTTTTTTTTCCATAAAACACCGCACATACTACAGTTTCATCCAAATCAGAACATTTGATTTACCCCACATAAACTTAGGGAAAGTTCCATTCTGAATCGGAACTTTGCAGCATAGAACCATTTCAGTAAATTGGCACTGAACTGGAACATCAGCTTTGAACCATCTTGAACTTTGGTGACATTCAGATCTTAATTAGAGTCCAAATTCATAAATTAGGCCAATCTCTAGTCTATGCAATACCTACTGTGAAGTTTGCCTTTGTGGAGAGAACATATCAAAGCTTAAGTGGATCTTAAATGCATAGGCTTGTATGAGCTCTCTGTAATGGGGTGAATTTCATCCTTAATGAAGTTTTCATCATCTCCGTAGCCACTTCATCTATTTTAGCAAAACCCCTTTGATCGCAATTAAGCTAGATGAATTGTAATTAATAGAGGTGAGAATGAAAAAGGACCTGAAATTCAAGTGAAATCAAATCTGCCTAATTTGTTAAGTTTCATTAGCTTAGAATATTTTGTTTTAGTTTAATTTAGAGAGGTTTTGCAAACATAGAAAAAAAGTTATAAATGTCGTTTCTTTGGCTAAAATTCTCTCTATATATGCCAGAATCACAGCAGTTTCTGAAAGAGAAAGGGTGGAAAAGGTATAATCTTTTATTGGGCCAATTTCTGTTGGTGAGATAGACAAGCTTTCAAGCTTATACAGAGCTCATCTTCAGGTCTTAAATATCCAATTTGCTACAGCAATTCTATGAAGTTCCAACCCTTCAAAAAAATCTTCCTTCTCCATACTTCTGCAAAGCAAAATAAACTAATGAAGGTCATTCTTTATAATTAGAATGTTAATAAACAGCTTAGAATAGTCTTTGTAGAAACTAATTGCAGCCCACTCAAATATTTATTTATTTATTTACTTCTGAGTCTTCTTGAGCCCATAAAATGGTATTAACATATTATAAGCTAAAGAATTTGCTGTCAGAGTTGGATTTTTTTGCCTTTCCTTCAGAGAGCCTAAGTCAAATGAGCTTTATGTTGAGGAGACCTCTGTCTCATCAAGTGTCAGTAGAGCTTCTCTACAGCTGCTACTGCAGTCCATTGGTTGGGGATAGGCCAGTGGATTCATCTAATGTAGTCACGAATCTACTAGCTTGTCCCAGAGTTATTCTATGCTAGCTCCATGCCCTAACTTTTACAGTATGCTCCATGGATGGAGCATCACACAGAGCAGAGTTCCAATGTGTCTGTCCTCCACAGTCTGCCCTACACTGAAAAGTAAAAGTGCACCAGTTTTGCCAGTCAGGCTTTGTGGATCACTGGAGTGGAATTAAAAGATCTAAATTCATATTCCAGCCCCTAAAAAGTTATATAAATAAATAAGAGCATGGGGTGTTGTGTCCAAGTTCTACTATTATTTAAATGTGTAATATTATACAAGAAAATAAAACAATGTAAAGCTAAAATGATAGGCCACTTTCAACTTTGCCATTTAGAGGGTCACTTACTGTTCATAATCCTAATAATTGAAGCCTTATTATATTATCCTAGTGCGTAGTAAAATTTCCTGTTAGTTGTCTAATGCTTCTTAAAGAACAGTAATTTAATAACAGTAGAGTTGTTCATCTTGGCTTTTAGCAAATGTGCTATTTCATGAAGCTTGTTTATAAAACACATTTGCTTACATCAAATGCATCTTTCATTTTCACTGTCAGATGACTTTGCAAAACATAAATTACAGTACACTGCCTGTATGAGTCTTGATGCATGAGGGTATATCAGAGGCTGATTTGATCTTGACAAATAAGTAATATTAAAAAGGCATATCCTCACCTCCACTGTGCAGTGCAAAGGGGAGACAAATTGCATAAAGTACAACAAAGTGGATACGGGACAGCACAGAGTGAAAAGGAGGTTACACGATATCTTATCTCCCCATCACAAACAGCAATAAAGACAGGATTCCAGGTGGCTACACAGCAGTTCAACTCTCCCTGGCTAGCGGGCCATTGTCAGCCAGGAAGAGAAGGGAGATGATAACCATTCAGAGTGGGATATTCTGTTCGCAAAGAAAAATAATTCATTATGCAGTTAGTGTAAGGATCAGCAGGACTCAAACCCAGGTCAGTCTAGCCACCAGGCAACAAACACACCTACACCAACTTTCAGTAGCAGCTGTAATCTGGCTACTCCCAATGACTCACAAATCACAGCAGACATACACTATAGGAAGTCCCTCCTGAGAGTCCCAACTAAAATCACCTCGGAGACTCCTGCTTGGCCCCATATAAGCCCACCGGGCATAAAGTGTCCAGAAAACAATGTGGTCCCTAGCAAGCTGCCAGGACTGACTCTGCTTCCAAACTCTTGGAATTGATTTTGGCACTGATTTGGATTCTGACTCTCACTCTAGACCGGAATCCTGACATAGGTCCTGAACTCAGTTTACAATTGTTACCTTGGATGTGTTCACCCCAGCCCCTGACAGTTTGCTTGAACCACCCCTAACCTGTGCTAAAGAACAGCCTTGTGATAACAAGGAGACCGTGTGTCATGCCCTATCCAGCATGTCTCAAAGGACACTAGAAATGCCTGAGTGAATTGACTGTTCCAAGGAGACACACTCAATGTTCAGAGTACAAGTGTTGAAGTTCTCATCAGTGAAGAAAACATGGTTCTTTGCACTCAAATGGCACAGTATGATGCCAAGAACTAATCCCTGTGGCTATGTCTACACTGGCAAATTAGTTTGAATTAAGGAGGCTTAATTCGAACTATCTAAAGCCATGGCTACACTAGGCTTTAGTTAGTTCAAATTAAGAACTTCCTTAAATCAAACTAATAAGTTTGAATAGGGTATTCGAACTAAAGGGTTAATTCAAACCAACTAGTTCGAATTAGCCAGTGTGGACATGTTAATTCGAACTAATTTCTTAGTTTGAACTAACCGGCCATTGAAATGAATGGGGATTGCTAATTTGAACTAAGTTTTCCTAGTTCGAATTAAGCTAATTTGAACTAACTAAAATTAGTTTGAATTAGTTAGTTTGAACTAACTAATTCGAACTAATTATAGCAAGTATAGACATAGCCCGTGAGAGTAGACAGCCTGGCTCTAAGGTGAGAATACTCAACTTCAAACATGCAGCACGCCCTGGGATGTGGACTCAACAGTTCCTCTCCCTGAACAGTTCAGCAGAGATTGTCAATAATTCAGGGGGGTCCTTAATTAACATTGTTTGCTGTTCCCACTCCATGCCTGGTCCTGCCCCACTGATCAAACTAGGGTAAGTTTCTTAATTGGCTTTTTAATGGGTGAAGTGCTAAATTGGGCCTCATTTCTGCTAGAATAAAGAAGTCTGAAGCTGACAATCTGGGATATTTTCTTTCGCATATTTTTCATTGTTTCTGGCAAACCCTATCATGTATCAGTGAGACAACTCCAACAGGGCCAGAGGTCAATAGCTTCCTATGTTGCCCATTTCAGAAGACTCTTGTCTGACACAGAGTGGAATGAAGCACCCCAACTGTAACAATTTTGGTGGGGATTACAAGGATAATTTAAATGTGAACTAGCTTACATGGAAAGCCTGACCCACTTGGATGTCTTTGTTGATTTCACAATAAGCATCAACAACAGACTGAGCTAATGAGTTGAAGAAAAGAAGGGGTTAGTGCTTCAGCCAAACCAATACTCCTCAGTAACAGTATCTGCGCTGGTCCCAGATCTCATGCAGATTGATATAGCCTGCCACTACAAGGAAGAAGAATGCCATCATTACCACAGTTTGTATTTCTACTGTTGGGAGCCTGACAACACACTTCTTAGCTGCCTGTCACAGGTCTGAGTCCAGCAAAATTCAGGAAATGACCAAGAATAGGCCCATTAAAGGGGGCTGGGATGGGTAGACCCCAAGCCACTCATTCCCTTACTGATGCATATGCAAGGCATGTTGAGCCTTCATTACACTTCCAAATTCAGGTCTGCCTCTGCATGCCAGGTCAGCCTCAATGAATTCCCTGCAGTGGGCAGTCATGGTCTCTGAGGCAGTGGGCAGCTTCATGGATGCTGACACTGCACACGTCTTAATCATCCCAGTGCAGCCAAAGGTGACTCCTGACATCATAGAGAGTATAGATGGTTTGCTCCTGGTGATAGAGAAGACTGTGCCTTTGGAAGTTGCTATCCAGAATCAATGAGAAATTCTAAGGTTTGGAGTGATACACTCATTACACTTCCATATAATCCTCAGTGTCTCATATTGGTGACTCATGTCCCTCACATCCTGTGCAAGGAATGGAAAATCAGCTTCCACTCTAAATTGTGCCAGCAAATCTGACAAAGTCTGGTCAGAGACAAGGAAATCCCAGACCCTGGCCATGGATCAGGTAAGACCATAAACAGAATCAATCCTTGCTTTTCCCACTAAGTACTTGAATACACAGACATCTTTGGGAAGAAAAAACACAGATGTCCTACCAGCATGCCAGGACTGTGACTGACTGACTGAGAGACAAGCTGGAGCTAAGACACACTTCAGCCTCATCTATGCAATGTCAGAATGCCTGCTGGGACCCCTGTTCTTTTTGTTTAAAAGAAAGATGAGACCCTATGCCTATAAGTGGATTATCAGGTCCTTAATCAAGGTCCTCCCTCCCATTCATTCCAGAGTTATTGGACTACGTGCTATCAGCTCAGCTATTCACTGAACTCAACCTCTGAGTAGCCTACCACCTGGTAGGGATCAGAGCTGGGGATAAATGGCAGACAGCTTTTCAAACTCGGTATAACCATTAGGAATAATTGGTAATGCCAATCAGTCTCACAAATGCCCCTGCCACATTCCAGCATTTCATGAATGAGGTGTTTCATGATCTGTTAAAGCAGTACATCATAGTTTACCATAATGATATACTTGTCTTCTCCAAAAGTCCTGAGCAACACTCAGCATGTCTAATTAGTCCTGGATCAGCTCCAACAATATTGTCAGCATATGAAACTCAAAAACTGCAGCTTTGACCTAAGTTCCATGGATTTTTTGGACTAAATCTTAATTCCCGAGTGCTTCCAAAAGGATTCCAGGAAAGTGAAAGCTGCCAAACCTAGTTGGCCCCTTGAAACATCAAGGGCTATGTCTACACATAGGGATTTAGGTCGACTTAAATAAGTCGACTTTAATAAGTCGACTTTAAGTCGACCTTATTAAGTCGACTTAGTGAGTCCACACAGGACTCCTAAGTTGACTTAAAGTGGGCCTTACTAACTTGACTTAGAGAGTCTATACTAGACTCTCTAAGTCGACTAGTTAGGTCCAGGGACAGCCAGCCCTGCATGGGAGACCGTCTAGCTGGGACGGAGCGGTCCCAGCTAGAAGGAAGCTGGCGGCTCCTCTCTTCCTGAGACCCCCCCGGGAGCTGGAGAACTGGCAATGGCCAGCACAGCTGCTCTCAGCACCGGCAATTACCAACATGGTGGCGCTCCAGCTCCCGGGAAGCCGCCGGGGGCTTCCCGGGAGGTGGAGCAGGGTCCCAGCCAGAAGCGAGCCACAAAACTCTGGTCTGGCCCGGACCTCTTGGGGTCCTGACAGAAAGAAGCCCACACTCCCTTCTTGCCGAGACCACTCGGTCCCAGCTAGGAGGGAGCGTGGGGCTCCCTTTGGCCTGGATCGCTCGGGTCCTGGCTAGGAGGGAGCAGGGGCTGCCTTCCCCCCTTTCCCTAAGTCGACTAAGTTGACTTAGGGCATCCACACTGCTTAAGTCGACTTAAGAAGTCGACTTAAGCATTAAAGTTGACTTTATCATAGGTTTTATAAAGTCGACTTTAAATTTCCTTAAATCAACTTAAGCAGCTTAAGTCAACTTAAGGAAACTCCAGTGTGTATGCAGAGTAAATTAAGTCGACTTAAGCCTGCTTAAGTCGACTTAATTTACTAGTGTAGACACACCCAAGAAGCTGCAACACTTGGGATTGCTAACTTTTTATTAACATTTCATTTCTGGGTTTTTGGGCCAGATAACCCCACTGACAGTGCTTTACACAAGAACACCTCCTTCACTTAGTCTCCAGTGACACAACAGTCCTTCAACCAGCTCAAGATGGCCTTTACTAGTGAAGAACTCCTGACACAACACATCCTTATGCAGCTTTTTGTTGTCAAGATCGACAAATCCAAAGCAGTCAGCAGGGACTAAACTATCCTAAAGAAAAACCCCCAATAGCATCTCCTACCTTGTGCTACTACTCACATAGACTTATTCCAACACAGCAGAATTACAGTATCTTCGGTAAAAAACTTCTAGCAATGAAGATTGCCTTAAAAGTGTTGTATCACTAACCGGAAGGAACTCAGCAACTAATACCGGGCATACAGATCATAAAAATCTAGAATATCTTTTCAAATCAAAGGTCTTAAAGCACAGACTACTCCATTGCACCCTGTTCTTCACAGATTTTAACTTTATGATCACCTACTACCCTGGAACCCAGAACAAAGACTCCAGTGCCTTTCCAAAAAGAGGATACCTCATTAGCCAAGATCCCTCTAACACAGAATCCACCCACTGAGAGACACAATATGTACAGTGCTGATTGAAAAAGTCCTTGGCTATATCTACACTTAAAATTAAAGTTGACTTAAAGGGGAACTTACAAAGTCGACCTAGAATGTCCACACTGGACACCTAGGTCGACTTCTAGGGGCTAGGGGAACTTGGGCAGGTCCACAGTGGCGGGGGGGCACCCCTTGTGTACAATGGGGCAAAGGGGGACAGGGACCCTGGCAGGCATGTGGGCAGGGTGTGACGCTGTCAGGATTTAGGGAACCATTTATGATATTATTTTCTATTAATATCTCATAAATGCTATAATCCATAGGAACTATGTCATGTTTGGTATCAATAGAAAGGTAGTAATTTGCTGGGAATGATTATATAGTTTATGTATAGGAATTGTATTTGTATTAGAAGTTAGGAATATGGTTGTTATATCTATACTTTAACTTGTGTGATTCTGGGGAAACACCCCAGACAGGCTGTCTACAACCATTGTGTCCTTAATGGTGCCACGCTCCCTTCTCCCTGGGACACAAGAGGTCCTGGCCAGAAGGGAGCCCCACCAAACCTCCACGGACCCACGGGGTCCAGGCAAGAAGGGAGCACACTCCAGCCAACAGGATCCCCAAGGTTTCCCTATCCGCTGGAGCACGGTCCCGGAGAAGGGACCGCAGGGCTCCCTTCTCCCCAGGACCCCATTGTCCCGGTCAGAAGGGAGCCCCGTGCTCCTTTCTTCCTGGGACCGCTCAGGACTGGTGGCTTCCTGGTCTCGGGGAGAACCAGCCCGGCATGGGACTGGCTCTCTCCAGAATGAGCCGCGAGCGGCTTCCCAGGGAGAAGGGAGCCTCTGGGGCTCTCCAGCCAGGATTCCAGAGGGGGATCCCCTCCCGCTGGAGCCCTGGCTGGGGAGCCCTTCTCCCTGGGACTGCGGCTCCTCTGGCAGGGAAGCCGCGGGATGGGGAGAACGGAGCAGGGGCTCCCCAGGGGACAAGGGAGCCACAGTGGCTCCCTTCTGCCAGGGAGCCATGTGCGGCGCCCTTGTCCCCCCCCCCCCCCGCCCTATGTTGACCAAGTCGACTTAGAGCATCTACACTGGCTGAAGTTGACTGAAGAAGTCGACTTAAGCTCTAATTCAAATTAAAACGAGGTGTTATTAATTCAAACTAGTTTTTCCTTAATTCAACTTAAGGTGCAGCTTAAGTAGAATTAAGGAAAGCCCAGTGTAGACATGGAGTAAATTAAGTCGACTTAAGCCTCCTTAAATCGACTTAATTTCTAAGTGTAGATGCACCTAAAGAGACAATCATTAAATAGAAACACCATAGATACAACCAGGGGTTGCAACATTTGTTAGTTAGAATATTCACACACAAACTTAGGGTAACATTACCACTGTACAAACAGTTTGAGGTTCAGTTACTGATACCATCACAGGACTGTCTTTTAAAATGTTATTTCTGAGTCAAATTCTGTTCCTTCCCCCACAGTCATATAGGTCCTGAAACAGCAGAACCAATTCAGCAGGATCTGGGCATCTTCTGTCAAACAAAAGGACCTATCCTGTGTGTGATACATACCTGTGCTCCACAGGTAAGCTTAAGAAAGCTGATGCCTGATCCAGTGGACAGATTTCCATTGACTTCAGTTGTTTTTGGATCAGGCCCCCCATGGTGATATGGAGAACAGACTTGCAAATATTATACAGGGAACAACTGACCCATTCCCTGTGAAAGGAAAATGTAACAGCTATGGGGCTAATACCGTTATTAGGTTCTGTAACTTCTGAAGAGTATTATAGTTTCCATTAAACTTTTATGTTGGTCTGTCTTCAAAGGATAGGTACTGAAGGAAAATGGAGAATGTTCTATCTTTAAAATAGAAACAATAGGATGCCATGAAGCCAGGATTTCTATTTGTTTTCTTTTAACATGTTTATTCTTGATCACTTATAATGAGATGTACCACTCACTCAAGCTATGGTTTCCACTGGCCTTCACTTGCCAGTAATGACCAACAGCAGAATCAGAATCAATCTTTGTCAAGCTTGTAATTGAGCACTTCCTTAATTTATGAGACAGCTTTTCCATTAACAACAAAATCTTGAGAATTAAATAAAAATAGACCTTCACAAGTGCTACTGCATAGGTGAATAAGGTAAAAACATTGATAAATGTACGCCTCTTCTCCCAGGCAGACTTTGAAAAATTCTGTGTCACAGTTCCAGGTCACATACTGACAACAATTAGGAACACTAAAATAAATAGTTGGCAGGTCTTCTTTGTTATGTCATTGTATGCAAAGTCGTCTTTATCCTCAAATTCAGTATTTTGTGAATATGAATTACATAATAACAGTGCCTGCTGTGGCCAATGGTCTGATGTATCTCCGTGGTAAATTCCACTTTCAGGTTTGTGGGATGGGGTGATAACTTGTCTGTTTCAAAACTGATTTAGCTAAACCTGAACACAAGATTACTAGGGTGGACATAAATCTAATTTTCAAAGATGGATAGAAGTTGGTTCAATTGTTGGAGCAAAACCTTTTCCAAAAACTCAGCCTGAATCTTTTTTTTTCCTTTTATGTGTCTGAGGATGCTTCATCAATTAAGACTTCTGAAACTAGACAAGATAAATCATTAGAAAATGCAGAATAATGAAAGAGAGATTGATTAGCTACCCAATAGGTTTTTTTCTATCACTAAGATCCAAACCTGCACACCTATGTTCATGTGAGTAGACTTATTAACATCAATAGCATTGGGTTTTTTTTAATTTCCAGGATCAGGCACGTTTTCTATGATTTTATTAACTGATTTAGTGATTGAAAAGCTTCTGTTAACTTTTTTGTTCATTTTTGCATATTTCTGTAATTCCGGGTGAGCTGAAGAGGTCCAGGTGCACCTGAGAGGCCAATTAGCACCTGGAAGAGAGAAAGCCAGGCTTAATTGATAATGAAGCCTACCTGGGGAAGGGTAGGTGGTGGTTTCTAAAGCCAGGAAGATTTTAGCAAAGGAGTCTATAAGGAGACAGTTTGCAATTGCTCTCTAGGGGATAGAAGAGATAGGAAGCAATCCAGCAAGGAATCTGAGGGAGTGAACCTTGACTGCCAACAACAGGATCCATAGTCTGGGACCCAGAGTAGAGGGACAGCCTGGGTTCCCCTACCAGCCATTGAGGAAAGGTGCAGTGAAACTCTCCTAAGGTACGGGTTCTAAAGACCATGGCTCCCAGGGATAGATGGAAGACTTGCTGCAGGATCATTGAACTATGGCTTGGTTGGAATCTATGTTACCCTGAAAGGAGTGGACTATAACATGATCTGTCCAGAGGACCACATTGTGGAAAGTTGCAACGACTGAGCAACTGTCAGCAGAGGGGCACAGTATGGGGAGAAAGCCATGACACCAGACCTTGCCACAAGGAAGAACATCAGCAGTAAGTGAACCCCTGTTCAGGATATCTGCTCTCTGTCTGTTGACAGCAGGAGCTTATCCATCAGTATAACTAAATAGTTTTAGTTTCTTCTCCTGGTCTGAATCCAGATTGTACAAGATCTGGGAAATTACCTTCCATTAGATGAGCATGAAGTTGACTTTTGGCTATCTTCTCAATGCATTTGCTCAGGAATGGGAGGTTTGATATGGGCGGTAGTTGTTAAAAACTGAGGTATCCAGTATGGGTTTTTTCAACGTTGATAATACTATTGTGTGTTTATTTTGGATATTTTAATCAGGAAGGGCACCAGTTGTTCATTATTCTCTTTCACAAACCAGAAAGGGCATGGGTTGGAGTCACATGTTACTGAGACTGTGGTAAAGTGTTGAGAACTTCTTGACAAGTGAAGGTACCAAACTCTGTCAATTTGAATGGGCTATTGGTTGGTCATCACAGGCACAGTGGATCCATGATTTCTGAGAAATCTTCCTCAATAGGTATGATCTCTTGAACAAAATGGGATGATAGTTTTTTGAAAAGCTGTGTTCAGATTTGATGCAAACTGTAGGCATTCACAATTGATAAATATTTTACCATGCAAGGTTTGGTCATTTTGGCTGGATTTGGCAGTTTCAGGTAAGCTGATAGAAAGGTTTTCTTTGTTAGTAATACAGCCACAGCATGGACCTGGAGGAATTAATTATGTTTCATCCTTTGTTCATGTTTATAATAGTCTTTATTTTCTGCCATCAGTGCTTGAGCACCCATCCCTCTTCCTTCATCTGACGCAAGGTATCAGAAAACCAAGGAGATCCCTGTGGGTGGTGGGGAGGCAGATGCTGTTTAGGTCCTGCATGTCAATGGTTGAATCTACGAGGCAACAGTAATCATTCATCAGATCATTGACTCCTCATCCTGTGGGTGGAGTGCTGTTGTCCTTTGATGTGCTTTTAAGTCCATGAATCTTTGATTGAATCAGGATCATGGATTTTTCATGTTGACCTGGATGGTGTCCAAGATAGTGATTGGGTTGTGATAGTCTCGATATTAACATCCAGGCCAAAGGTCAAATGTGGGGTATTACCAGCTGTGTTGGCCCACAGATAACCATAAAGTTCTAGGAAGGGAAGTGTGGGACTTTTAAAAACTAGGCTGGAAAAAAAACCACTAGAAAAATACATATAACTATATTCCATTGACAGAGATGGTGTGGATGATCTATGAAGTTTTTTTCCATTTCTGACTTCTATGTTTCTCTACCACTTAGCGTTAGTTTGTTTTCCATTTAGATATTTCTTTTCTAGTGGTGACTGTCACATCTAATCTCAATGGTAATTTCTGTAAATGAAGTAATTAATTTACACAATAAGAGGTGATATATAGATGAACAATATGAATAGGTTTTGTTTTGTTTTGTTTTTTTAAATTTAACCACCATCAATGTGCAAGGAGCTGGATAGACATGAAGGAAGAAGATGGTCTTAGCCCTCAGAAATTTTATCTCTCGCTCTCTTGCCCAATTGTGCAAGCACTTACACATGAGTAACTTTATGCACACACCAACATCTGTTGACCTCAACTGATACCCATGCATAAGTGATTGTGGAATGTGGACCTAAATCAGACAAAAGAGTTCAGCATATACAACTGCTGCTAAGTCCCCAATGAAAAGGAGGTGCAGATTTTCTAAAATTCATCTAACTTTTCATGGATGAATGGATGGTGTATGTAAAATGTGTTGGCGGTCTCACTTCAGTTAATAATGGGCTGGTATTCATATTACAAAAACCAAGCACAGAACTGGCACTAGTAGATTGGTTGGCATTCTCATCAGAGAGGCAAATGACTGAATTAGAACAGAGTCTGAACTATTCTCTTTTCCCTAGATTTTATCCCTCTAGATCTAGGTTGAGACACTCTGCTTCTGCCTTTGCTGTACTTATGCTTGGGATAAATAGAGGGCTTAGGTTTCCAGGGCTGTTAATCTGGCACCTTTCGCTGCATTAAATTGATTTAAAAATTTTAAAACAGTTTTTCATGCATTGCATGAGACATCTTCATTGACATTGCATCAGAGCTGCTTGTCCTTTAGATATGATACTATGTCAAAAGAATCATTATACTTTTATCATAATGTTTTATCAATGCGGTATGCAATGGAGATTTTAAAAAATAATAAAGTATTTTCAGCAGACCCTTTTTGAAAGGTAAATATTTACATAAAGGGTAAAAAAGAAAGGACTGATATCTCTTGATCCTAATCTACCTGTAAAATTAAATATATATAATTGCATTGGCAGCATTTTTAAAAGGGCCTTAACTGACTTAAGCTAATTTCTAATAATATATATGGATATATCTGAATCTAGGCTGACAAAGTATATGCCAAGTTTTTGCCTGATACAAATTAAAACAGCTGAGGTATAAACCCCTGAAAAATGGGGTTTATAATGGAAATGGCAACTGACCCTTAACTGTAGCGGTGCTACCGGATGCCGCTATAATAAGCTTCCCTAGATGCCATGGTGTAAATGTATTAGCTGTACTAAGAGACCCACTCCTGATATAATTATGTTAGGAACCAATAAGACAGCTCAGAAATCAATATGCTAAGACAGATAGAGTAAAGGACCATGGCCAGCAAACTGGGAATAGATTAGTCTGGCAGGTTCCTAGCTGAGCCATGAAGAAGGGGATATCTCTGCTGTTGTAAGAAAGCCATTAATTGTAAATTTTCCTGAACAAGGAACTTGAAGGGAGAGCTTAGGCTGTTGTTCATACCACTCAGTGTGGGCTGCAACTGTTATTGATCACCAGTTAAGCTTTTTTTATTCTTATTTCAAAATCCAACACTGAAAAAAATCTAAATGTTCACATTTATTCTTTAAAAGAAGCATTCCTAACAATGTAGCTCCAACTTTCCCTTTTCCTTTTAATTTTGTTTAATAATGCTACAACTAATGGATCATTATAAAATCTCACGAGGTGTCCTTCCCCTAATCCAAGTAATACTGTTGTAACATGCTAATTGTCTAGTCAATAAAATTCTACATGTGTGATATGATGTGCTGAAAATAGGTGGCTACTCTTAGTAGCACTTTTCTGCAGTGTTCAAGCAAATTAACCTGAACAATTAAATATTATCAGCTTCTCTAATAAGTAAATCCATCATTGAGAATTTTGTGGCTGCTAATATTAATGAGTTCTGCTTGATTTTTTCCTCTCTTTTTTGCCTTAAAAGAGTAATTTCCTTAATAAACAGAAACATAGTGTAATTTAGTAACAATCCTAGGAAAAAATAAAAGAAATTGAAAGAAAACAAAGGCCAACCTTTTGTGCTTACAGTATGGCACATCTGCTCATGTCCAATCAAGCTTTCAAAAGCATAGTAGTAAACAAAAGCAGCCATCAAGCAGGGACAAAGTCAGAGACATAAGTGGTTTGAATGAGTGTGCAATTTCTGCCCATATGACCATCCTGACACAATTGCTCTAATTTTCTTTCCAGAAATGACTGATAAAAGATTTAGGTAATTGCTATGGAGACAGACTTCTTTCCATCACGGGGTATCTTGAATAATACAGCCTCAGGGTCATAAGATGGAGTGTCAGTTTCTGCAGAGTCCTAAATTAATACTTGTCCCTGTTTCAGCTATACCTCCTGTACATCTAATGAAGTGAATGTAATTTATTTTGACAATGTATTGAAAATCACTTGATCAAATGACTATTCTGTAATGAACACAAAATACTATATAGCCTCGAAAACTTTACCTAAAATAGACATAAATACACATCAGTGTTTAAAAGTGCATATTCCTTTCCCCCAGAAAATGTTACATGTGTTCAATATTAGATAAAATAAAAAGTTCAAAAAGCATAATAATTCACATGAATGTAAAAAATAAATAAAAAATCACTTCCTGTGACACCCCAGTTCAACCTCTGTCCATTCAGTTTTTGACCTTGTCCTCTGTACTCAAACTTAATTTATCTAGGTGATTTCCGTATTCCCAAGTACTCAGAAAGAGAGCCACCAACAAGCTCATGGTTAGAAGAGAGCTTAGAAAGCACTGTAGATCAGATCTGACACAAATTAAAATTTTGTACATTAATATTCAGTTTAGAGGCAAATCTTAAACACCTAATACTAAAACTTCATGGCTTCAGTCTGTAGTTTCATTGTTCCTTTGAACGTTATGACATATTCAAGAGTTAATGAACTCAGATGGGTGCAAATGAAAGATGCCTGTGCAGCTGTTATATATTGTTAAAGATTACAGAAGCTGCCCCAAAAGCCATTATTTACAACACTCTTTATGACATAAGATTCCCTCTGCTGGGCTGTGTGTGCACTTTATATCATGTTGCTTTAAAATCCTACGAATCTTTCTTTAAAAGGGCAAATTTGAATATTTTCTAACACTGAACATGAAATGAGGATCTTGATAAGTCTCTTCTTTTTCCTTTTATTTTTAAGGAAGCATGGCTGTATTCCAGAGATGTTGGGAAAAAACAATTCGGTTGACATGTACATTGAGTGACTGAAGACGTTTTGAAACCTGAGTAAACCTGTCATGAACTTGGCAAGGCTGCCAATGTAAAGGCAAACAGCTGGACAATGGCAGGGAGAAAGGCACTGTGTTGTGTTTAAATACAGTCAAGCAGAAGCCAGTGGATAATGCTCAGTAATGGGTTAATCAATACTTATTATGGTTTTATTGGTTCACTAAAGAGAGAACAGAACCTAGTGAGCACAGAGTCGAAAAATCACTGCATCTGATCTAGATAACATCTACTCTCCCTTAGGGATTTCCCTATTCAAGAATCCAATTTACCATGCTTGATTGACAAGGATTGGATCCTAGGGAATCACATAACTCTTTTTAGGGCCCAATAAAATTCTAATGGATTTGTCTGACTGATCAGGAAACTTCAAGTTTTACTGAACTGAGGGGGTTTGTTGCAATTAGCCTGCATTGTACTTGCAGTAGCAAAACTAGACTAATAGGAGTCATTCCCCTCTGTAAATGCTGAAGTCCTGCTGGGATGTGAAAGCCGGATAGAGCTACCATACTTTACAAAGGAGATTGTTATAACAGATCATAACATTCAAAAAGTTTAAAGATAAATAATATGAAGCTTATGACATAAATGATCAAAAAAGTGGAACATCCCAGTCAAGGGCAATACTTCATCTTTTACATGTTGTCCTATTAAAAGAGATACTATAAACCAAATTCTTCTCTCATTTAAATATATATGAAGGAGATGTAGCTGTCAGTTAAACAGATATTTTAATACTATTTTTTTAAAAAAACAACCATATTTATGTAATGGCCTGCAAATCTTTCACTCTAAAACCCTATTGATGGCTCTAGAAAACATTAAAAAACATTCTGTCTATTCTGTTTTCTCTATCTATTCTGCTGGTAGCTCATATTTTTGGTATTTATCTTCACGTTTTTATTACTTTGGACATATGCATGAAAACAGAAACTTCATGCTCAAGAGTGCCTTTGTTCCAGCATGATGATGCCATTCTGTAGCCAAAGACATAGAAGATTCTCATATTTACACAAAAAATAACAGTAATAATAAAGATGTAGTAATAATATGTCCCACCAGGTGTACACCCAAATGCAGCTGCTGGTTCCCCAAGGAGTCTGGCCTAGCCTCTCTATACAGAGAATATGCCAAGTAGCTTTCTCTTTGTTGTAAGCAGAGCTCACCTAACTCAAAATCTGTGGTTGCCAGAGGGACACAAACCAGTAATTTTATTATGCTATTGTCTGTGCAATTTGCAAAGTTTTAAAGGGTAATAAGTATTGGGGCTGCTGATTCTGCCACAAGGATATATATTAGCTTCCTCCCTACATGTAGAAACATTGATGATCAGACCTGTAATTACATATCACTGAGCCTCTCATCTACTGCAGGGCTATTTGTAGTACTTTCAGAAGTAAGTTTCTACTTTGTTTCCCTCCACAGTATATGGGCAATAGAAAAGTGTAGATGTAGCCCTTAGGACATAATCCTCCGTTAGTTTCTTGCTGTTGATTGCTTTGGAGATGGTTATGAAGTCAGAAACAGGATTATAAATTGAAGTGAAAAATAAGCAGCAGAAGCAGATGAACATTTAAGAAATAAAAATCTTGATCCAGACTATCCTCTCCTATGGGAGGGAATTCAAACAGAGGAATTCTCAACAAAAATCTTCCCACACAGTTCCTTTCCTATCATTCCTTTAGAGTATGGCCCCATATGAAATAGGTCAGTGATACTAGACAAATCTGACATCTGTAGAGATCTGCTTCAAGCCAATATCATCTGCACTGGGCCCTATGGCTGCATCTACACTGGTAAATTAAGTCGACTTAAGCTTGCTGAAGTCAACTTAATTTACCCTGCGTCTACACTACAGTTTCCTTAAGTCGACTTAAGCAGCTTGCTTAAGTCAACTTAAGGAAAATAAAGTCGACTTAATTAAAATTAAGTCGACTTTATAAAACCTGCTTTTTAGTAGACCTAAGGCTTAAGTCGACTCCCTAGAGTCGACTTAAGCAAGTGAGCTGTGGGGTAGCCCTAAGTCGACTTAGGGCTACCCCAGGGCTACACCAATGCCCTCCCTGCCAAGGGGGGCACAGGGCTAGCCTGGCATGCCCCCCCCACCTGGCAGGGCAGAACCCTGCCCACACTTCCCCTATGCCCTGCCAGTGTCCCTGATCCCCTTTGCCCCATTGTACCTAGGTACAATGGTGCAAAGGCTGAGCCCCCTGGCATTGGGCAAGGGGTGCCCCCCCATCCCCATGGACCTGCCCTAGGTCCTCCTAGCCCCACAAAGTCGACCTAGAGCATCCAGTGTGGATTCTCTAGGTCGACTTTTTAAGTTCCCCTTTAAGTCGACTTTATTTTTAAGTGGGGACACACTAAGTCAACCTAAATTCCCCAGTGTAGACATAGCCTATGACTCCACACCTCCACACCTATCCCCTGACACCTTCTTCAATCACTGACAGCAGCCTTTCCCAAAACCCCTAGAGTGTGGCCCCCACCAAAAAGTAATGGAGCCTGAGACTATATATATATATTTTAGCGAATCTCATTTGAGCCAGGGAAACCATGAATTATGTCTTCTACAGCTCTGGTTTCAGTCTAGCTGCAAGTTCCATCAACCCTCAGTCTCTGCCTCAGCTCTTTTCCTGGACACCTTAGGCACAGAGATCCTCCAAAAGGATCTAGAGAATTGGGGTGATACCTCAAGTAATGTTACATCAGCAGAATTTTCCAAATTTTGATTTTTTTTTAAAATAAATTATTTACGTAAGATGACTCAGTCTCTTGTGCACACGCAAATTTAGGGACCTAGTAAAAAACCTTATGGAATGTGTCTGGAAAAGTTTCAACACACACACAACTATATATATCTATATATAAATATAGAGCTCAAGAAAAGTATGCATTTGACAGCACTAGAGACTGAAGTATTGTAGTTCCCAAAGGAAAATATGTAGTATGGTAGCATCAAGGCAGGTGTCCCACTTTGCTTCGCCATCATGTCTTGTCATATAGCAGGGATTCTCTAATTTTTTCATTACATGGATCACTTAATACAGAGATTATTTTATAGACCATCTTGCCTTCTCATTGACAGCTGCATGTACCACCTCCCTTCCCCTCTGATGATTAGATAATATTTCAGTGTCCACTACAGCACTTACTTACATGAAAAGTAATATTAAGAAAATATTTTAGACAAGCTTTTCAACAGCGAGTATTGACTCTGGGTGCCCAGCTTGTGGCACATAAGCAGCTAGCTTTTCAGGGGGTAAGTACTCAGCATTTTCAGGAAAAGCAACTGAATTTTAGTGGCAGATTTTGCAATGTGGTTATCTCTCTAGTGGAGAGCTAGTGGGGAAAAGCTTTTATTAAAAAAAAATCAAAATTGAAAGAAAACTTGAACATGAAACAAAACAAAATATTTTGTCATAAGTCAAATTAAAAATTGATTTAATTTTGTTTTTCAGAAACCAAACTGAAGTGAAATATGCAACTTGAAATTGAACACACATTTTCATTTTGTGGAGAAACGTCTTGCTGAAAAAAAATTCTATAATTGGTTGTCACTGTCCTTAACCTCTTCTGTCTGGTACTGTTATGCACTTGGGACGTAATGCTGCATCATCATCTCCTATGCCTGAAATAGATAGAGCCTCACAGGGGCTATGTCTACACTAGCAATTTAGGTCGGCTTAAGGAGGCTTAAGTCGAGCTTAATGAAACACCAGACTTTCATTAAGTCGACTTAATGAAAGCTTCAGTTGACTTAATAAGAACCACCCATTAGGTCGACTTAAGCCTTAAGTCGACTCCTTAAGTCGACTTAAGGACGGTGTGGACATAGAGTAATCCTTAAGTTGACTTTATTAAGTCGACTTAAGGGTGGTTAGGCCGACTTAAAAAAGTGGACTAAGTTGACTTAACTTTAAATCGACTTAGTCCTCTTTAAGTTATTAAGCCGACTTAATAAAGTCAACCTAACTTTTTCTAGTGTAGATATAGCCAGGGTTAGTAGAAATTAAAGAATGAAGTCAGAATTTTCAAACCAGGGTGCCGAAAGTTAGAATCTGAAATCTATTTTGGTACGTAAATAAAAATGGCTGAATTTTCAAAGGAGCTGAACACTTGCAACTTCCACTAACTTTAGAATAAATTGATACTGCTCTCAGTGCTTTCTGAAATGACTCCACTTTTAGTTAGGTGCCTAAATGTGGACTTACACTAAAGTACATGCCCAGTTTACAAATTTTGCCCTGAGTTTCTACTTAACTGGAAATTTCACTGCTTTTCTTTATCTGTGGAATAGCCTTAATAGAATTGAAATGTAGCTTTTTGTTTGTGACTATGAATTAATTGTGCACCTTTCTCATTTTCTGATATTTAGTTAGAGTGAACATAGACCATGCATTCTCAGCATATCTGCCTTTCTTAATTACAGTTGGAAATTATTTCAAACAGATCTAAAGTTTCAATCTTTTTGTTCTTTATGTCCATTTATGTCCTGTGCAAAAAGTAAATTTACTCAGATATAGTGAACAAACAAAAAAAGGTTTTTATCACCAGTAAAAAAGTTAAAAGTCAGTGGTTGAACAGCAAAGTTTTTTTTAAAAAATATATTTTTACACAATATAAAGTGCATAAGTTCTGCTAGCAAAAATTAAATAAATGCACAATACATTATACGTTATAAAGTAACCTGCTGTTTTACTGCATTGACAATTCATGTATTTTTCTTTAGTTTCTTTAATGGTTGCTAGTATAAAGAGATTATAGCTGTTTTAAAGCTATTCGATACAGCTTATGGCTGTGTACTTGAAATCTCTCACTCTTTTGCTATGGTAATAAATGAGATCACGTAACAAAATAATTTCCACCACCCACCCACACCTTAAATTTTAGTTGCCATGATTTCTTCAGCTTCCTTTGCCTTCCAAACAGATAGAATTAAGAAAAATACATATCAATGTTTCAGAAGGAAAGTTCAATTTTCAGCCTTTTTTTCTCATGCCAAAGCACACGTTCTTTAGATACACCTAATTATAGCAGTAATTAAAGTTATTACCTTACCTGTTTATTCAAGGGCACAAGGACTTCTAATGGGAACAAATCAAGATATAAAGACTTGCTGTCAATTAGCTCTGAAGGCTTGAGAAGATAATGAAGGAGGGCTGGTGTTGGGTTACAGTTCGGTACAATAACAAAAATAGTAATTCAGCACCTCTTACTTTTCCTGGAACCAACCCAGTGGTTCAGGAGAAGAAAGACAAGAAGATTACCTAAGTAACATGATCCACTGCTGTGGGCTAGACTTTTTTTCAATTCTTGTCTTAGTAAAATGGCAAAACATGATTAGCACTAGTTTCAAAGGATGTACTTTCGGATTGACAGCATATTGAAAATATCCCTTGGTTGAATTTTCCAGAGGGGTAGCCATGTTAGTCTGTGTACAGCAAAAACAACAAGAGTCCTGTGGCACCTTATAGACTAACAGATTTCTTCGGGCATATGCTTTTGTGGTCTATAACCCACTTCATCAGATGCCTTGGTTGAATGTTTTCTTAGAGAGTGTGCCTCCATTAAGGTAAGGAAAGAACTACAGCAACTGAGGAGCAAAATAAGTGATTTACTGAACATCTGATCCTGTTGTTTTATTAAAGTATTCCTAACAATTCCAAAAAAGTATGTCACACAGTCTTGGAATATTCCTATTGGATTGCTTATTGATCTTAATACCATTACAGCATCTATACTAATGGCGCAGGTTATTAAAATGTATAGACTTTTTGTACTTTACCATCCAGCTGCCAATATCAAACGTATACCATTTAGTGAAAATGGTCATTTACACAATTTTTTAAATATTCTGCTCTCTTTTTCTGCTTTCATGTAATATGTATAAGAAAGCAGTAAAGTATTACATACAATTTTAATTTAATTGGTTATGTTTTTATAACTAATTAGTTATTCTGGGGTTTTTGCAAAGAGAGAAATAATTAAATACGATATTTGGAGTATTTAAAATTCCACATATACTTCAAATAAGATAAGGGATTCTGTAAAATATTCTGACAAGTTCCAGAAAGGTAGCCATGTTAGTCTAGTTCAGTGAAACGAACAAGGAGTCTTGTAGCACTTTTAAAGACTAACAAATTCATTTAGCACATGAACTTTTGTGGGAGAAAATCCCACTTCGTCAGCCACTTTGAAAATGGAGAACTTATAGAATGGGAGGAAAATAAATGCAGGGAAGTGTAAGTCATAGGATCATGTCAGACTGTGACAGCACAATCTCACACAAACAGAATTAAGGAATTCTTGACTTCCAGTCTCATGCTTCTAGATGATGATGTCACATAGGAAAGTATGAGAAAGCCAACAGGGCCTTGCAAACTGATCTGTTCAACTAGACCCTATTAGTTTAATTACTTTGCAGAGTACAGCACCTACATAGATGCAAAATGTACTCCAAAAGCTATCTAGCAACTTTCAGTAAGTATAGAAACTAGAGATGGTCGGGAAGTTTTTGACAAAATATTTCTCCATTAGAAAATGCTGATTGTGAAAACCAAAACTTTTCACAGAAATGTATTGGTTTTGACAAAATCTTCAGCAAAAAGTTTCTCTAATCCAAGATGGATTTTCTGGTCAGAAAGAAAGATATATACTCCATTACAGCCAATAGCCCAGTTGTTAGGATGCTCATTTGGGCTGTGAGAGCCCCAGATTCAAGTTCCTGCTCTGCCTGATTTAGACCAGGAACCTGATTGTCCCATGTCTAAGATAAGTGCTCCAACCACCAGACTATTGTCTGTTCTGGGATGGGATGGTCTCTCTGGTTTTTCATCGAAAAATTTGAAAAAGCTGGTTTTTGTTCTAAATGCATAATGAAATCAAATGTTGTAATCTCAGAATCTTTTACAAATGGAATTTGTGTCTTCCGGTCAGCCCTAACCGCAGCCTATTCTAAGATTAGGGTGGGTATGAAATAGGTTTCTTTTTTCAAATTGCTGAAGCCTTTCTGGTATTCACTGGGTGACAAAAAACAATGTTAGAACCTCAGGGAAAACTTAGAAAAGTGATTGGATTTACAGATAATTCTCCTTGTCTTTCAATTATTTTCTTTTACTTTTCCTTCCACTGCATCTCTGTTTTTTTGGGTTTTTTTCTTCTTACAGGGAACATTGGCATGACAAACAGAGCTTTGAAGTTTCCTACTGATTACTCTGTTTACCAGTGTTCTAGTCCTCTGTTTATTACATCACAAGTGGCTGCTGTAAAAATTACCAAGGCTATAAGCAGGGTTATGATTTTAGTTGTGGAATAAGTAAGAGCATATGGTCTCTAAGTAAATATATGTAACCCTAGTGGGATTTATTATTGCTTCATGAACCAGCAAATTTTTCCTTTGGAACCATGAGGGTTCATATAAATACAGTTGATTTTTCAACAGTGACAAGAACTACCTTAAAGACTTGCGATTTCTTCTCTGATTTGGGCTCCAATTTCTATGACAGTGGGGGCCCACCTCTTCTAGAAGTAGCCAGCTGAGGCTTGAAAAGCCACTTGGGACTTTCTGAATGCATCAAAATCCAGGGTCTTTCCTCTGGGGACAGGAAGGCAGTAAATGGTTGAGGAGAGGCAGTATTGAAATTTGGGAGAGTCCTCTAGAAAGTTCCGATGTTAATGGACAACTCAGTTAAAGTTCTCTGCTTATCCTCTGTAAGCTCCAGTCTTTGCTGCTGACATAAAAAATCCAAGAGTTGATATATTCTCTCTGAGAACTTGTCAGGCACTAAGGGTAAAATCCTGGCCCATTGAACTCAACGAAGGGACTGCCTGTTACTACCATCTTCACCAGCACCTACTTCCAGTCCAGACAGAGTTGCATGTATGGATCTGCATAATGTCCTGTTTTGGTTTAAACTGGCTCCTCATTCTCACCCTGATGTTGATGGATGTTAATCCTCTCTCTAATTGTGCACTCTCCTCCTAGCCAGCATCAGCATCTCTTACTCCTAGCAATGAGTTGCACTGCCTGAAAACCAGCCATCATCTGTGCAGTGAAGTCTGATTTTTTTCTTTAATTGAGTACTCAGTAACATACAATGCATGCTGGGAATTAGTCTTTGTCCAAGAGGATCCATTCGGTGAACCTGGGAAAGGGAGAAGGTCAAATTATGGGGTTTATACTATTAGTCCATTTGCTAGAGAGCTTTTTAATCAGCCTCTTAACAGTTTCCTATTTTCAGTTTCTTCCCTTTGTTAGTTTAAATAAAATGAGTAAAGATGAACTACCCACCTTCTATGTCTTTAATGCCCTCCTAAGTGTCACTAATTGCTTAGGCTTAGTGTAACCTTCAGGTGGGCTAAAATTAATTAAATTGCCCTTCTCCAGTGCCCCACAGAAATACACCCTAACCCCTGTGGAGAAAAGCAGCTGGAGACCCAGGATCCAGTCTGTACAGGACTCACAGCGAAGCTTGCTCAGAGCTACACTCACACATTAAAATACTACTACATTAAACATAACAATGAACTTTATTAACTACTAACTAAATGAACCTTAACCTAAGAAAACAAACTACAATTAACCAAGAACAATCCCTTGCATGAAAGATACCCAAGAGTCCCAAAGTCTGTGTGGAGTTCACCCAATTCTCAGCTACAGTCTCTGTTCCAGTGTGGAAGCTTGCATGGCAAGAAATCGCTGTCCTCTTCTTCCTTTGCTGGGATCCTCTGTAGCATTACATGCAGGCTTTCTCTTCTCCTCTGCAACCAGCCCTCAGTCCCATATGCATGTCTGCAAGGTCTGGTGCAAATAACTCCTTTACATGGAGAAAACATCTTGTTCACTCCTGGCTCAGCTCCTCTCCAGAACACTGAGCACATGGTCTCCCCTCAAGGCAGCTCCTGCCTGCTGTCTGCTCAGACTGCTGCTCTCCAGTCATCTGACTGACAACATCACATCACACCAGCAGGGTACACTGTGGAGCATGCTCAAATTGCTACCACACCCTGCCTCTGGAAGTTTCCAGTTGTGGGTCACTAATCTGCCCAACAACAGTAACCCACCCTCAGCAGGTCTCTCAAGAGATAGCCTTTTCAGGCATATGGGTTACATTAGCATTATTTCTTTTGTTACAAATGGATTGCTCTGGGTTTACCTGTAGGACTTCCGGGGGGACTACTGTCTGCATTCATGGTGTCAAGACTCTTTTCTTCAGAACGGCTCTGTCTACACTGGCAATTTAAGTCGACTTAAGGAGGCTTAAGTTGACTTAAATTAAGCTGCATCCTCACTAGGCTTTCATTAAGTCGACTTAAGAAATTTCTTAAGTTGACTTAATGAAAGCTTAAGTCGACTTTATAACTACCACTCATTAGGTCCACTTAAGCCTCCCTAGGTTGACCTAACCCTTCCTTAGGTCAACCTAAGCCCAGTGTGGACGCATAAATCCACTTTATTAAGTCGTCCTAAGGGCTGTTAGATCGACTTAACAAAGTGGACTAAGTCGACTTAAAGTGTTGCCACTTGTTAAGTTGACTTTAATAAGGTCGACTTTAAGTTGACTTAAAGTTGACCTTATTAAAGTTGACTTAACTTTTCTAGTGTAGACATAGCCAAGGACACTGCACATTTTTTAATCTGACACTGAACTTCTCCTCCTGGAGAGCTCATGCAAGCTTCCATGAGACGCTATCTCCTTGTGAAAGCCCCATGACTGCCACATGTAAGGTAGCAAACTTGCTCAGATACAAGTGAATAGAGTCATTATGAGGGAGATATTATACTTAGATTCCACAAACAATTCACTTTCCTCCTTCAAATCTCTGCTTTTTAGACAACCTTTTTATTAGACCACCTTTATATTAACTTCATTTTGTCTGTCTGTCTCTCTGTATTCCCTGTGCTTTCCCGTCTTTTTCTAGAAGATGGCAGAATGTTTATAGGTTTTAATGGCAACCTGTGCCCAGCAGAAAGTCTGTTAGGCATCTAGCTGTTTGGTACAGGGGCAAGAGCCTGAAAAGCTAGCAATTGCTGGTTGGAATCCCATCTGGGGCTGAAAAGCTGCTGTTCATGGGTTTTGATTTGATCTATTTTTAGTCTTGATTGAAAAATAATATAAAAAACAAGTTTTTTAGAAGAGACGACCTTAAAATCAACACACTAAAAGAGACAAAACACGTATAGAAGTAATTCAGATTGGTCAGACTTCTTGTACAAGGCATTTTAAGCACCATGAATGCATTTTTTTTTTTTTTTGCAAAAGGTTGGCTGGCCAGTGTAGCATGTACAGTGGCCTCCCAAACGTTTGCAAATAAATGCATTCACGGTGCTTATAATGTCTCGTACAAGAAGTCTGACCAATCTGAATAACTTCTTTACTTGTTTTGTCCCTTTTAGTGTGTTGATTTTAATGTCATCTATTCTAAAAAACTTGTTTTTGATACTATTTTTATTCATCCTCCCTTTACAGATTTGAGCCTGCTCTTTCCCATATACCCCACTCATCTTACTATATAAGGTTAATCATTTTAAATGTACCAAAGAGAAACTAACAAATTATTCACATAATATCTCATGATCCTTCATAATTGAGATACTCATCCTACCATAGCTTTTGTCTAGAAATTTAGAATGTTCCCTTATTGTGAGATCTAGATATTTATTTATTTCCTTGTTATATCTAATTTAGAATGCAAGGTCTTCAGGGTAGGGATTTGTCATTGTTTATTTATCAGTAAATTCTTATACACATCTCTGGTGCTTTAACATCTATAGAACAAGAGTAGAAAGCTTAATATATATCAGATACTAGGCAGAATTGTTTCCAAATAGAGGGCTTGATCTAGCAGTCGTTTTCTACTCAAGCTAAATACTCCCTTTGAAGGCAATAAGAGATTTTAGAGTGAGCAAAGCTCAAGCCTGGAATGTTTTCTGTACAGCATTACAGCTCATTAACTGTGTTATTTAGAAACAGACTCTCTTTCTCTCCTCACTTTTTAAGTTAACGATATCAGAGTCACTCTGTTACATTAATTTACTTTCCCCAATATATTCTGCATAAAAGGTCAATACCTAAGACAGTGTTTTTTCTATTATTCAGTAATTCAGAAACAGAATTCAATTCTGTTGCCTTATGTCAGATCTTGTGACAGAGAATGATAGCATTATTCTTATTGATAAATGGTTAATATGAAAAAAACCACTCTGTTTATTCTCACTTTACTTGAAATATGCTATGTCCACTTAGAAGATGATGGTGCTCTTTCTAAATTTGTTTATTAGCCTAGATCAGTGGTTCTCAACCTTTTTCAGTTTGCAACACAATTGGTGGCATATCATGACCCTATAGGATGCAGCAGCCCACCCCCCAAATCCAGCTATCTCCCCAGTCCTCTGCGACACACTTACCTCTATGTGGCGACACAGTAATGTGGCCCAACACCGTGGTTGAGAACTGCTGGCCTAGATAATAACTGGAGAAATTCCCTCCTTTGTGAAGATACTGAATTATTGGGATCATATGCCTCCTTGATAACACCTATTAACACTTTAGTGTCAAAAAAAGACATTGGAGGATATTAAGACATGAAATCCAGGACATGTACAGAAGACATCAGGACCAATTCTGGAACATCATGCACAAGGAAAACCCTTATTGACCGTTAAGGGTGTCAAAATATCTATAGGCTCTAACAGAGAAATGCTGCCTGCTCTCTCACTTTGTTTTATTTTTTAAAAATATTCCCTACACTCTTTGAAGGCAGTCCCTTGAGAGCAGACAACAAACTGAACTTCAAAGAACTAACAGAATCTGACATAGCTGAAGATATTTTACACTTTCCTTGAGCAGTTTTCACTTTCCAGTTTTACACTTTCCTAAAGCAGTGGGCCATCTGCCAAAAGAGCACAACTTGAACTGGTCAACAACTCTGTCTGTGCTTTTCTTTCAAGTTGAAGAACTGAAAGCAATAGATGTTATGGTCTTTGTGATTTTGAAACACTCTTGACTGGTACATGCAAAGGTACAAAGAGCATAGGGAGAATGTCTTTTTTCCTAGCCACTCATAGTCAATCAGTATGTAGATAAGAATAGGCCATTACTGACCATCATGATCTTGAATAATCTTTTTAATATCCTAACATTAACCACCTTTCTCACTGCATAAGAATGCATGTTGGCATTAAAAAAATAAAAGGGAGAGAGGGAAAACACATGGGTAAAAATCTATTTCCTGTTAGGGGAACTAGATTACAAGAGTGCTGTCAGTCACCTCTGAAATGTCACACTCCTCCATATGTGGGCCCAATGCTGTGAGGTGCTGAATGTACTCAACTTCCATTAACTTCTGCATTCCACAAGATCAGGCCGTTTCTGAGCAGAGGAATAGATACATCATTTCATTCCACCGTAATAGATCAGGGATTAAGTTTTTTACTTCTCAATCATTTACCTAAACACAGATCATACAATAGATTTAGGGCAAGAGTGTGGCTTGCTCTCCAACCCAAAACAGGGGGAATAAGGGAACCTAAAGTGTCCACTTTATGTCATGTGAGCTACATGCAGCACAGGAGGGCAAGGCTGCTATTCCCACTCCTTTACAGATGCACAGGGAGCTTTCAAAGTTTTCACTCTGCCCCCTCAATGGGACAAAGTAATCTGTACCAAGTAAGTTCCAAGAAGTAGCCATGTTAGTTTAGGTCAGCAAAACAAACAAAAAGCCCTGTGGCACTTTTAAAGACTAACAAATGTATTTATCGCATGAGCTTTCATGGGAGAAAATGAAGCTTGTTTTCTCTCGGGAGTAAGAGGTAACTAGAAACCAGATTGTGACTCTCTGATCAACTGAGCAACTAAGTGTGACCCCTTACTCAGAGTTAGTTACAATCAAGCGCTTTGGAAATATAAAAGCCTTCTTGAATGTGTTTATATATGTTATATTTGATGGATGATACATCCCACAGAAATATATGTATAACACATTCTACCATTCTATATATCTTTGATCAATTTTTATCTTTTATCATCAGACTGCTCTATGCCATATAACTATAGCAGTCAGACAAACTTTGATCATGCATACAACTGTATTGATTGCAACTTACACCAATTATTTTCCTAATGAGCGCTTTCAATTTCATCCACAGAAATTTTTTAAAAATAGTCTCAGCTTTAACCATTTTAATTAGGTTTCTTTTACCTCATTGCAAATAAATCATATAGTTCTCACACTGGTGATGTTTATCCAACATAATCTTCACTAGCACCTAGGAGTTTGTTACTATGGTTCTGTGTATGAATAGTTAGTTTATTGTGGTTCTGGAGCTCTTTACATTTAAAAAAAATGCACTTTGAGCGGTTTCAATCTCTGTAAGAAAGATTTTAGTTTATACACAATTCTATAAAATGTATTTATAAAAAGTATCTTGTTCTTATTTGTAGATAATTTAAATATTGTTTTTCAGACATTATTATGTACAAATTAATTAACTGAAAAGACTTGCCTGGGTTTTAGGAAATGGTTCACTTATTACCAGGAGTAATCATAGAAACTCTTGACAGAAGATTATTTCTAACACCACTTACCAGTCTTAATGTAAAGACTCAAAATTTCAAATTTAGGGCTTTTCTACACTGGGGGTGGGATTATAATTTGATTTTAGGCTGTCTTTAGAAGATTGTAATTTAGATTGTAATTTGATTTTAGGCTGTTTTAGGTTTCTTTAGAATGCAAAGCTGAGTGATTGTAGCAAATTGCTTGCTTGGGGTCTTGCGTCCCCAGTGCTCACATTACTTTCTGAAATGCATTGCACTGTGTGTAGTAAGTGCAGGGGATTGTGAGGAGGCAGTCGTCCTCCACACATTCCCCCTCTCCTCTTCTCTGAAGTAAAAAAAAGCAGAAAAAACTTTCCTTGTTTTTTCTCTGCTGCAGGCACAACAGAGAGGCACAGTGCTGCATGCAGAGAGAGGAATTAAGTGAAAACTTTCTGGGCTACAGGCAGGGGAGGAGCTATAACAGATTGATGTTACCATCCCTATTTAATCTACAACACTTACTACCAGTATCACTATTTCTAGATGAACATAAGCATAGAAAGATTAATTTAGCAGCTGCAATATTGCGTCTGATTTTCTTAACATGTAAATCTGTCAGAATCTTTTTGTTGTTAATTAGGAATCAGGCAGTCAGTTTTCCTCTTTGACCTCATTTCACTGGAGGTCTCAAACATACATATCACACTTTTTCTGAACACCACCCATTATATTATCTCGATTCATTAAGCCCTAACAAACCTTCCTAAGGCAGACTGAAAACTTCACCATTTAATATTCAAAACATGAAAATCTGGGCTTGGATTCTAATTTGCCACTGATGCAATATTAAAGCAATATATGTATAAAATATTAAGGTTATCTTTGTTCTGAATTCATTTTATTTCATTTTTTACACAAAGGACAAAACCACTGAGCCTTAAAGCAACATGTCTCATTTTCAAGGATGTCCTGGGAGGCAGACAGTAATAAAATATATACACATTTTGGTAACCTAAACAATAGTGTGGTATTGGCCATGTATTGAAAGATATATTCTTTCATAAGCAGTAAGGGTTTTGCTGATAAAAAATAAAAATGTCGCCTTATCTGCTGACCAGGAGATAGAATGCAATTTCTAATACAACCCCTTGAACCCATCCATGGAGAGAGAGGCTTGGAGAAAACTTGGAGATAAGGCCTCCTTCCCTTATTCTTTCAATATCAGGAAAAACTCAGATTTAGTTGTCAGACAGAGGATCTCCTTCAGTATTCAGAAGAAGTCATGCCTGAGGAGTAAATGTGTAAATGCTAATTACCTTAAGAAAAAAAGTTTGTGATATTTCTGTAGTGCCTTCAGGATTTGAAGGTTTACGGCTAAGATAATTGAATGCATCAGACTTAGGTTAATCAACAATGTCTTAGTTCGGTTCAGAGTGTGCTAAAATCCTGTTAATGTGGAGTTTTTTAAACTTTCCCCTTCACAAGTGGAAGGGAAGGATACTGTAGCATTTTCTATGTTTGGACACTGTCTGTTTAACATTCAGAATACTTTATCCCATTGAACACTGACACTTCTTAGTGACTTAAGGAGAACAAAGAAAGTATGCATGACTGGAGCACTGCTATGGATGGATATAAATTGTTCAGGAAGGACAGGCAGAGAAGAAGGGGGGGGGGGAGTAGCGCTATATGTAAAAGAGCTGTATGACTGCTCAGAGCTCCACTATGAAAGTCTGTGGGTTAAGTTTAGAGGAGAATGCAACAAGGGGGATGTCATGGTGGGTGTCTGCTACAGACCGCCAGACCAGAAGGAAGAGGTGGATGAGATGTTCTATGGACAACTAACAGAAGTTTTCAGATCGCAGGCCCGGGTTCTTATAGGTGACTTCAATTATCCTGACATCTGCTGGGAAGGCAATATAGCAGTTCACAGGCAATCAAGGAAGTTTTTGGATAATATTGAGGACAACTTCCTAGTACAAATGCTGGAGGAACCAACTAGGGGCCTTGCACCTCTAGATCTATAGCTCACAAACAGAGAAGAATTGATCGGGGAAGTAGAAGTAAATGGCAACCTGGGCAGCAGCAACCATGAGATGGTAGAGTTCAGGATCCTGATCAATGGAAGGAAGGAAAGAAACAGAACACACACCCTAGACTTCAGAAAAGCAGATTTTGGCTCCCTTAGGGAGCTGATGAGAAGGATCCCTTGGGAGGCTGATCTGAAGGGGAAAGGTGTCCAAGAGAGCTGGCTGTATTTTAAAGAAACCCTGTTAAAGGCACAGGAAGGTAACATTCAGATGTGCAGAAAGAACAGCAAATGTGGACGGCGCCCAGTGTGGCTTAGCAGAGAACTCTGCAGTGAGCTGAAACATAAAAGGGCAGCTTACAAGAAGTGGAAGCTTGGACAGATGACAAGGGAGGCGTATAAAGATATTGCTCGGGACTGCAAGAATAAAATCAGAAAGGCCAAAGGGCAATTCGAGTTGCAGCTAGCAAGGGATGTGAAGGATAACAGAAAGGGGTTCTACAAGTATATCAGCAACAAGAAAAGGATCGGGGTGGTGTAGGTCCCTTACTGAATGGAGCAGGCATCCTTGTGGTGGATGATGCGGAAAAGGCTGAAGTACTCAATGCTTTTTTTTACTTCAGTCTTCACAGGGAGGGCCAGCTCCCAAGCTACTACACGGGGTAATGCAGAATGGAGAGAAGAGCGGCCCTCGGTGATGGAAAGTCAGATTAGGGACTACTTAAAGAAATTGGATGTGCACAAGTCCATGGGACCAGATGAACTGCATCTGAGGGTGCTGAGGGAGTTGGGTGAAGTGATTGCAGAGCTGCTGGCTATTATCTTTGAGAACTCGTGGCAAATGGGGGAGGTACCGGGGGATTGGAAAAAGGCAAATATAGTACCTATCTTCAAGAAAGGGAAAAAGGAGGATCTGAGGAACTACAGACCAGTCAGCCTCACCTCAATCCCTGGGAAAATCATGGAGCAGGTCCTCAAAGAATCCATCCTGAAACACTTGGAGGAAAATAGAGTGATCAGGAACAGTCAACATGGATTCACCAAGGGCAAATCATGCCTGACCAACCTGATTTCCTTCTATGATGAGATGACTGGATTTGTGGATGCGGGAAGAGCCGATGACATGGTATACCTCAACTTTAGCAAGGCTTTTGATACTGTTTCCCACAGCATTCTCGTCGGCAAGTTAAGGAAGTATGGGTTGGACGAGTGGACCATAAGGTGGATAGAAAACTGGCTAGATCAACGGGCTCAGTGGGTAGGAATCAATGGCTTAATGGCTCAGTGTCTAGTTGGCAACCACTAACGAGTGGAGTGCCCCAGGGGTCGGTCCTGGGGCCGGTTCTGTTCAACATCTTCATTAATGATCTGGATGATGGGATAGACTGTGTACTTAGTAAGTTCACGGATGACACCAAGCTGGGGGGAGTGTTAGATACTCTGGAGGGCAGGGACAGGATCCAGGGAGACTTGGACAAATTGGAACACTGGGCCGAAAGAAACCTCATGAGGTTCAACAAAGACAAGTGTAAAGTCCTGCACTTAGGACGAAAAAATCCCATGTACTGCTACAGGCTGGGAACCAATCAGCTAAGTAGCAGCGCTGTAGAAAAGGACCTGGGGGTTATGGTGTACAGGAAGATGAATATGAGCCAACAGTGGGCTCTTGTTGCCAAAAAAGCCAATGGCATATTAGTCTGCATCAGTAGGAGTATTGCCAGCAGATCGAGGGATGTGATAATTCCCCCCTATTCGGCACTGGTCAGGCCGCATCTGGAATACTGTGTCCAGTTTTGGGCTCCCCACTACAGAAAGGATGTGGATAAATTAGAAAGAGTCCAGTGGAGGGCAACAAAAATGATTAGGGGGCTGGAGCACATGACTTATGAGGAGAGACTGAAGAAAGTAGGCTTATTTAGTCTACAGAAGAGAAGACTGAGGGGAGATTTGATAGCAACCTTCAACTACTTGAAGGGGTGCTCCAAAGAGGGAGCTAGGCTGTTCTCAATGGTAACAGAGGACAGAACAAGGAGCAATGGTTTCAAATTACAGCTGGAGAGGTCAAGGTTGGATTTTAGGAAAAACTTTCTCACAAGGAGGGAGGTGAAGCATTGGAATGGGCTACCTAGGGTGGTGGTAGAATCTCCATCTTTGGAGATATATAAGGCCCGGTTAGACAAAACCCTGGCTGGGGTGATTTAGTGGGAGTGGTCCTGCTTTTTAGCAGGGGGTTGGACTAAATCACTTCATGAGGTCTCTTCCATCCCTATTATTCTATGATTCTATATTAGTTGTGTCCAGTAAATCTCAGGTGTTTTTCATTTTACATTTGATTTGTAGAGTGTTATAACTAGTTACTATTACAAAAGGCCTTCTCTTCAAGATGAAGGTAACTATTACTCTTTTGTATTAGCGTGTGGATGGTGTCTAATTGTTAGTGTAGTGACACAGATATACAGAGCACTTTACATAATCCTCAAAAGAAAGGGGTCATGCCCTGGAAAGTTTACTTTCCAACTCAAATGAATATGATGTAGCAGACAACTCTCCAGGCAAACTGTTTTGATTATTTTGTCCTCAATTCAACACAGCATTTATATTTTCTGGTAGTTAGTTGTTCTCTAGAGTCATAGGAAAGTAAGATGTGCTTCATAACATTTACTTTTTTTTTTTTCATTTTCATTTCACAGTATTTATAACTTTTATTGTATCGATCTAACCAAACAATCTGGCTTGTCTGTATTAAATCATCTCTGTATTCTTTCTTTTCTAACATATTGTTGAAGTAAGTGTTACTTTCTTGTTTGTCAGTTACTGTTCATCATCATTTGGTAATTCAGATTCACTTAGCACAAGAGCTATCTTACACATTGCTGTGTGCCTACTCTAGTGCCTATCATATCCTATATGTAAAGATATAACTACATACATTGGGACAAATGCTTCTCCACTGCACAATGCAAATAAATGGGCACTATACTGAGAGTTCTTTCCGGCATGGTGTGGTCTGAATTACCACAGAATGGGCAGCAAACCTACTCCTGGGGATTTTCTCCCATGAAAGTTAATGTGATAAATACATTTGTTAGTCTTTAAAGGTGCCACGGGACTCCATGTTCGTTGAACTCGACTAACATGGCTACCTCTTTGGATCCTATTTCCTTGCAACCTGAGGTCACAGCTAATCTCTGCTACATTGTCATCTCTTGTCTGTGAGGGGAACGCCCAATGGATTCAGTATGGCAGTGGCAGATTTATTGCTTCCATCCACCTCCAAAACCACCGGTGCGTACTGCTGTGCAGGGAGCCTATATAGTGCTGGGCTTTCCAGTGCTCTGTATTTATCCAACATTGGACAAGCTTTCTTTGGTTCATTCCCCACTCTTTGCAGTGAGTGATTGCCTTCAGAGAGAAGGAACAGAATTTTTTCCTTTTTTATCTATGATAGAAGCTACTCTGGCTGTGTGTTTTCTATTGTGCTAAAATTTAATGAATAATTAATTATAAGAAGAAATATTACTGAAGAAATTTTACATTCTGATGCAGAATCTGGTTTTTAGAAGGGTCTTTGCAATTCACCTAACTTTCAATTTGAATTGGCGAAATATGAGCAAGTTAAATAACATACACAAAGTCACTCAGTCAGTTGCTCAATTCAGATTTGACTACTAGGGAAGTACTTGGCTTCCCATCCTTGCTATAACCAGAGGACTTTCTGATTTTCTTGGGACTTCCCTTTTCTTTCTCTTCCTCCCGTCTCTTTTTCTCATTCTCGTCTTGCTCCCTTTTCTGCTATTTCTCCTTCCATCTTGAATCTCTGTTTTTTAGTTCTCCCTCACTGCTTGTTTCTCTTGGGTATAGTTTGGGCTTCTGCTTTTTCTTTTGTGCCAATTTATGCTTCAACTACATGATTTGTAATACAATATTTGCATTTTTCTTAGAATATTGTCAGATACTGTGTACAGCAGTATGTTGTGTATAGCAATTCCAAATTCTGATTAGTAATTAACTCATAAGATTCGCTCTCCCAATAAAAACTGAACATTTCTAAAATGAAAACAAAGTCAAACTCAGAAAAGATTTGTTTATGTCATGATTCGATGTAAAATTTTGTGTAGGGACTCTTTTCCCCTACAAAAAATGTATTGGAGCAATTTCCAGACAATTTGTTTTATGATTAAATGAAACAAATGTGAATGTTTCAGCAGAAATAATGAAAAATGTAAGTGAAATAATGCAAAAGGAATAGAAAAAAATCTGTGAAATTAACTCATTTATATAAGCATTACTTATAGCTTCAGTATCGAAAAGTTAATTATAAAGTCCAGTCTTTACTCATTATTTCTTTGTTTAATGGTATCTCAGGAACATTTAGAAGACCAATGCAAGACATAGGGTATATCTATACTGCAGTTAAAAGGTGTGATTGATGCTTATGGTGGCATACCCATGCTAGCATGAATTTATTTATAACAAAACTAGATTGAGTAACAATAGCAGTTTAGTGGAGGCTGTATGGGTTGCAGAAAAGGCTAGCCACTCGAATATGTACCCAGGGTCCTGATCAGGAATGTACTCAGAAGTCTAGTCCATGAAGCTGCCAGTGCTACTGTAGCTATGCAGCTATTGTTACTCAAGATCATTTTGATGTAGCTAAATTAAAGTTAGCTCAGGTAAGGGTGCAGGAGCTGCAGTCTCACCTCTGGATTCCAGTGTAGACATACCCCAAGAGAGGTTCCTCTGTTGAGGAGCTTATAATCAAAGTAAACAAATGGATACATGGTAGAAGAAAGGAAGTATTATCCCCTGCTTTTAAGAGTGATCATCACTATGCATAGCATACTACAGGATTGTGTATGCGCTCCACACTACCAGGACTGATGTCTCCGGATCTGAACACTCAGTGTCAGAACTTCAGCTAGAATTGATATTTCTATGATACCCTGCTCCATCTCTATTTATAAGTAGGGGTTGAGCCAGGCTGTGTTTGGTACCATCAGTGAATTGAGGCAGGTCATCACTGCCTCCTTCAGTACCAAAGGCTCCCCCATTGTATCCAGAATCAAAATCTTCTGAGTTTTAAGAGAACAGCAAAAGACACCCATATGATATGCCAAGGCTCTCCTCCAGAGGACTAGGCCCTGATTCAACATCAGGTGTCCCTAAGGTATTTCACTACTCTTGCACTAGAGAATGTTCCACTTATACCTATTGGCACCCAGTTTCCAGGGGTCCAGTACCAAAAAGTTATGAGATCCTACAGTGATACTAGAGTATTGTGTCTAGAAGATACCAAAGATTATTGCTCAATATTACCACTTCAAATCACAATGCACCCAAGGAGCTCTCTTCCTCAGCCTCCTCAAGAGTCACAACTCCAATAACAGGAGGAATAGGAGCAACTGGAGAAAACTGACTTTATGCCTGGGACACTGTCTGCTTCTTCCTCAGATGATGCTGTGACTCCAGATTCCCTGCCATGACCTCATGATGTAAAAGCCTTCCAGGATTTACTCAAGAGCATGGCAGGGTGACTTTAGATTCCCTGGAAGATGTCCAGAAAGTGTCACATAAACCCCTGGACATTTTGTTCAGGTTAGATCCTAGTAGAATGGCATTTTCTATTAATGAGGCCATCCATAAACCTGCCAAGGCTCTTTATCAGACACCCACCATGATCCCATCAGTTTCCAAACAAGCAGAAACAAGGTGTTTTGTAACTGAAACAATGCGGGAGTATTTATTTCTCACCATCTCTCAACTCCATGGTAGTGTGCACAGACATCCTGTGTAATCAGTTGAGATAAGCCAGGTGTTCATCCCATAGCAAAAAAACAAACAGGCTTTACCCCTTTTGCAGAAAGGTGTATTCCTCAGCATTGCTATAGTTCTGAGTATCAAATTGCCAAATTCTGATGTCTAAATATAATTTTATCATCTATGACAAACTGGCTGGCTTTGCCAATAAGGTGCCTTAAGGATATCAGAGACAAGTTTCAGGCCCTGATTGATAAAGGAAAGTGCTAAAGACTGACACTTTAGACTGCTCCAGACATAGCGCATTCAGCAGTGAGCTCCATGACCATTGCAATGGTGATGAAATGTTTGTCGCAGTTGTCATCCTCTGGAATCCCAAAGGAAGTTCAAACAGCAATGCAGGATATTCTGTCTGAGTGTGATGCAATAGTTAATGCTAAGAGAGAGGAGTCTTTTCACTCTTTGAAATAACTCCAAGGCACATTTCAGCTGCTCCTATTTACACATCTGCAGTCAAGAGGAAACACAGTAAGTCCCAGTTCAGATGACTAACCCCATCTGCCTTTTATCACCACCAGCAGTATGAACCACCACAGAGGTTTCACAGGACACTTAGGCTATGTCTACATTTGTTAATTTAAGTCGACTTAGCATGTCTACATTTAAATTTTAAGTCAACTTTGGGGGGACCCTACAAAGTCAACCTTGAGCATCCATATTGGATGCCTAGGTTGACTTGTAGGGGCTAGGGGCACCTTGGACTGGTCCACGGTGACAGGGGGGGCACCCCTTGCCAAGTGCCAGGGGGCTCAGCCTTTTCCCCATTGTACCTGGGTACAATGTGGCAAAGGGGGACAGGGACCCTGGCAGGGCATAGGGGCAGGGTGGGCAGGGCTCTGCCCTGCCCTGTGGGGGGGCATGCCAGGCTCTCCCTCTGCCACCCCCCACCCCGGCAGGGAGGGCAGTGGGGGAGTCCTGGAGAGCCCTAAAACAACTTAGAGTCAACTTAGGGCTACTACAGGTCTACACTGGCTTAAGCCGACTTTCTAAAGTCAACTTAAGCCAAAAGTTGACTTAAAACGAGGTTTTAAAAAGTCGACTTAATTTTCCTTAAGTCGACTTAAGCAGCTTGCTTAAGTCGACTTAAGGAAAGTGTAATGTAGATGCAGAGTAAATTAAGTCGACTTAAGCCAGCTTAAGTCAACTTAATTTACAAGTGTAGATGCACCCTTAGAAAGGGTGTCCAAGGTTAACTTCATAACCAATGGAATCCTTAAAGCCAGCATTTTTATGGGATCTTCAAGAGCTGCACATTAACTGTACAACCCTTCTGGTTTTATCTCTGCCTTTAGACGCTGATTTTCCCACTATCTCTTTTCCAGGACAGAATTTATAACGGATAAATGGGTACTACAGGAAATATATCCAGGTTTTTTTCTCTCTTCAGCTCCCAACCCTCTTCCCTATTCTTTGTCATGTACCTCACTCATAAGAGGATTCTTCTACAGGATGTGGAGTTGCTTCTTGAACTGGGGTTGATATAATTAGTAGCTTCAACAGCCAGAGGGAAGAGATTCTGTACAAGGTAATTCCTCTTCCTCATGAAGAGAGAGATGGAGACAGAGATGAGTGGTGGATGGAGACTCTTTGTCAGCCTCATGGAACTAACACGTTTATCTGCTGCCTAAATGTCAGAATGGTGATCCTGTTGTCTATTATCCCCTCCCTAGATGCGGACCTTCCCTGGACCCAAGTGGTCCGGGCCAGAGCCGGAGTCCCGCGCTCCAGCTGCTCAGCAGTGGGCAGCTGGAGCGGGGATCCCAACAAAAAGGGACCTTGGGGCTCCCTTCTCACCGGGACCACTCAGGTCCCAGCAAGAAGGGACCGTGGGGCTTCCTGGGCGAGAAGAAAGCCCCGCCGTCCCTTCTTACTGGGACCTGAGCGGTCCCAGCAAGAAGGGAGCCCCGTGGTCCCTCCTGGCCGCGACTGCTTGGTCTAGCTAGGAAGGAGCCTGGGGCT